>JAVJIF010032887.1:0-64912 GCA_038442645.1 Agave tequilana
TAGAAGTTTTCAAAAATAAGATTTGAAACTAGTTGTATTTTGAAACACTACCAAATGAAGAATAATTAACTAGTTAAAGTAATTTTAAAAAACTAGTTAAAAATCCTTCAAAAAGAAACCAAATCATATATATCTCATGAAGAATGCTAAAAACACAAGAGATGACACTCAAAATCTATAAAACTCAAAAATTCTCATGAAAACAATATCATGAGTAAACAAATGAAGTATGAGTGCACAAGAATCATGTAAATAACATTTTCATGAAAATGATCAATAAAGCTCAAAATAAACATGAATATCTTTTATCAAAAGCATAAAAATGTATTTTTCATTAAAATCAAACTTCAAAGGTATGTATATGTCTTATCCAAAACTAAAAATATACATACATATCCTAAACAAAAAAGAGTTTATAATATAATTTGCATCAAGGCAAGAGACTCAAGGGTATACATATATATCTATTAGTTTTAGACAAGAATAACATATACATGAAGCAAAACATGCATAAGACTAGGAAAAACAAGTTAAAATGCACGATTCAATGAGCAATTAAGTACAACATACAATAATCAAATGTGGCTCACTGGTTGTACGAGTATATGCACAAGTGTTAATGAAAATTTACATCTAAATATGTAATCAAAATATGAAGTGCAAAATCATAAACAAACATGATTATAAGGTAAATGCACATGTTTTATAGTAATGATATACACAATAGCTAAACTAAGTGAGAACACAAAATATGGATCCATATGAACATCAGTGTATCTCAATTACTATATATGTATGTCATAAGTCTAAATAACATGGCATTTAATAACAATTATGAAAAACATGCTAACAAAGCATATAAACAAATAAGGAGTTAGAGATAGTTACCAAAACCATTAGGGCACATCTCTATATCTTCAATCATAGTGTCCTCCCACCTAACTTCCTTGATAGCGATGCATCAATTTGGTGTGTCCATCTAACTCATCATACATTCACCACCAAGGCACCAATCCTCTCACGTCGTGTGAGAGCCCACATTTACATCAAACACAAGCGGTTGGAATTTTGGTACCCATTTCTTTGGGTCAACGAGGGTTAGCATTATTTGGAACCCAAACATTTTTATTAGAAAAATTGATATGACTTATCTTATCAAAATAAAACTTTACTAAATGGCCTTTGCGGCCGTAATGTGTACCTTGTACCTCTAGTATGCACATGAGAATGAGTGTGATCATGATGTGTAAAGTATGCATATGTATGCCGTAGGTGATGTTCATGAACATGTGGAGTTTGTTTTTTGAAATAAGGTTTCCAATCTATTATGATTGAATGCACAATTGCTTAGAGTCGAGCTAAAGCAAATTATTCTATTTTAAAAAATCTAATCTCATCTTTATCAATGATAGCATGAAGAGCATGACAAGTATGAGGATCAACAATCTTTTTCTTTTTAGAACTATTTTCTTTTTCTTTAGAAACAAATTTCTTTTCAAGAGTTATTTTCTTCCAAAGCAATTTTTTTTTCTTTTTCTACCAAGTTGATTTTATTTTTTAAAGAATTATTTCCCACAAAGATTATTTAATTAGAAAATAAGAAACATTCTCCTTTTCAAAGATTCATTTTCTTAGAAATGTTTTCCAATTTTTTTGAAAAGAATCTTTTTTTTTGAAATAGACTCATATTTATTTTTCAATCTTTTATGGTCCTTTTTAAGCAAATCATATTTTCAAAAAGTTATTGACAAAATGAAGCAAGATCATCATATGACATGTCAACATCTTCATCAAGCTCGATTCGGAGTTTACCTCAAGGGGGTTATCCCCTTGTACCATCTAGCACAAGTTGGAAGCATTACTTCTATCATCCGAGTCGCTCCCCGCATAGTATTGCTCTTGTTCGTCAAGGGAGACTATAGTGTTCCATACTATAAAAGCCGAATCAAAATTAGCAACCCTAAATAAATATTCATCATTTAGGGTACTCTTTAAAGTATGAAGAGTTTTTGCATTAGCCTCAAGGTTTTTACCATTTAAATAATATGAATGTTTAATAGTGACAAAATAAACATGAATACCTAGGGCTTTGAGCTACATAGACATCTTAACTTTCAAGTTTGGATGTTAAGAATATCAAACATGGGATGTGACGTGAAATTCATGTGTGTGTGTGTACAAATATTGTGATTAGCTAAAAATGAGGATCTTTAACTCTAGGGTTAGACCTAAATCAAGAGCACCAAGCTCTGATACGAATTGAAATCACCTAGAGGGGGTGAGTAGGTGACTAGCTAATCTAATGATGAATTAATGAGAAATTAAAACTATTTAAGCAAATTAAAAATTATTAAGCTAAATACGCAAGGTATAACCTAAGAGTGTAGCCGAATTCCCGGTGACGGGCTCTGGACTATCTCCTCAAGATTTCTCTAGATAAGAATGAGGTGCCGCTATGGCTCTTTTAGTTGAATGCAAGTGTGAGCAAACAATCCCAAGCAAATATCAATTTAAGCACAATATATATCAAGCATATAAATAGATGAGTAATGTAAGCATGCAAGATATAAATACAAGTGAGAGATAGCGAGAGAGCAATCGCAAACACGGGAGATTTGTTTCGAGGTTCGAGCACCCTTGTTCTACGTCCCCGCCTTCAACACTGTGAAGGATTTCCACTAGAATCGATCCCACCAGATCACTATGTGCCGCAAACACCTAAAAGGAGTTCACACTGGAACTCTTGGACTCACTAGTCCCTTACTTGTTCCCATAAGAACAAAACACACGCAAGCACACTAGCTTGCCGAGGCCGCACCTCTACACCGAGCTCCCATAAGAACTCGAAACAACACGAACTCGCAAGTTCGCCTCCTCAAATACAAAGAAGAACACTTTGGTGATCTCAACACTTTAATCACCTAAAACTCTCTCACAACAAAGATTGCTATAGGATTGATGTAGCAATGGATAGCTCAAGTGTGTGAGAGAAAAACTTGGATAGAATTTGTGGTAAAAAATTCAAGAAATCTCTATTTCAAAACACTCTTGAAAAATTCTCCTTTTGATATAGAAGTATTTGGCTCTAAAACAAGTAGAGATAAACATTTAAAAAGGTAGGAAAAACTAGTTTGAAAACTCACTTTAAAAATTATGGAAAACAGCCCAAAAAACCCCAATTTATAGGCTAAAAAAAATATAGCCGTTGTGGTCCAACTCAGCAAGAGTCTCTGCTGTTGGTCGACCAACAGCGGTTGAATTTCTGACCTTTGTGCCACCGGTCGACCGCCCGATCGACTGAGGCCTGGATACAGAGAGCAGAAGCTCTCTGCCGGTCGACCGGGGCCAGATCCATAGAGCAGAGCACTTTGGCTGTCGACGGGTCGGTCGACTGGCCCACCAGCCAAAGTGGCTGTGTACGTTTGTGCACATCGGTCGACCGGACTAGAAGACCGACTTCTGTCTCGATCGACCGGACTAGAAGACCGACTTCTGTCTCGATCGACCGGCCGGTATACCGAAAGAAGGCCAGGTCCAACATCTTCAGGATTAAAACTTGGTGTTTTTACCTTCAATAAAATCCCATAAATTCTCATAAATTTTACAAAAATAAGTTCATTAATATACTTGATATACAAACATGTTTGAGTAAAATCAAAATATGTTACAGATTTTGAACTATTTTTGTAATATAAAATTTTTAGCTTAAACAAAAATCTGTATTTTTCAGAATCGATTTTTCAAAACTTCTCCAAATACAAAAACAAGATATTTTAACCCTTTTAAAGCTTAGTGGATATGGATCTGATCCACTATACATATATGATAAAATATCTATGTTTTTGATAATAAGCTCTAAAATAAGTTTTGATAAAACACATGTATATTTTGAAGCTTAAAAAACAAACCGGTATTTCTCAAAAATAAAAACTCTCTTATAAAAACACATATAAATCTGGCGTGTGAGTGTATATGATCTTGAGCAATCCACCAACTAATCTATCCTTTATATTTTATCTAAAAATAAAATCTTTACACTTACAAACATGACACAAGTTTCTTAAAAATCTTCTCTCGAAGGTCTTCTTCTCCTTCTTTACTTGGTCCAAACCTTAATCTAATGAGTTAGACTCCTCTAGAGTACTTGATGCGATCTTGATGCGTGAGCTCTTGAATTAACATGTGTTAGCTCTAAAATTGACTTTAAATTCTTTATTGAAGCTAAACACCAACTAAGATCTTGATCAAATATCTGAGACTAATAAACACAAGATCATTAGTACTATAACTATATGAGTTAATCATCATCAAAACTAGAGCGATGGGCATTCAGGCCAGCATAAAGTTGCAATAACTAAGAGTTTGAACTTTATTGGAAAATGATTCCTTTATGATGACTTATTTAAATTAAATGTCAAAAATTTTACTCTTGCATCTCCAATAACTCTGAATGTTTAGCCTTTTGTGACTTGGCATCAACGCTTGGGACATGTGAATTACAACTCAATCAAAAGAATGATGCATCTCAATTTGATTTTGAAGCTAAATATCAAAGATAATGACAAATGTGAAATCTGTGTAGAAGCTAAACTTCCTAAGAAACATTTTAAAATTATTGATAGAGATTCTGAAACTTTAGAACTCATTCATATTGATGTTTGTGATTCTAGAAGAACATCTGGAGGAGGTAACAGATGTTTTGTGAATTTTACAAATGACTATTCAAAGTATTATCACCTCTACCTCATTAAGACTAAAGATGAAGTAATTAATAAATTCAAAATCTACAAGTAGAGGTTAAGAATCAATTAGAAAAGAAAATTAAAATACTTAGATCAGATAGAGGTGATGAGTACACTACTAATGAGTTAAAATAATTCTGTGAAGAAGTTGAAATTATTCATGAGATGATTGCACATTATACTTCTCAATCTAATGGAATAGCAGAGAGAAAGAATAAAATACTAATGAATATAGTCAACTAAATATTAATTAACTCTGATATGCCAGATAACTTATGGAGAGAAGCCCTTATGACTACTTGTCATATCCTAAATAAAATACCTTTCAAAAACTCATTTAAAACTCCTTACACAATATTAAAGAATAGAAATCCTACTCTAGATCACTTGAAAGCATGGGGATGCCTAGCAAGGTTAAGATTTCCAAGAATAAGAGAAAAAAGTTGGCCCAAAGACAGTAGATGGAATATTCATAGGATATGCATCAGATAGTGTTGACACTCTAAAAAAGATAAAACTCCCAAACTTTTCTTCAACGGTCTGAACATGTCTAACTTGTCGACATTTACAAAAGAACAAGTCACAGACAAGCTGTTGACCAGTGTTTGCTCATCCCTAAGGAACAAAGCAGTAACTTAAACTCTATTGATCCAGTAAAGCAGACAATAAGCCAAAGTTGCCTGCGAAGAAGCCAAAACAAGTCTATGAAGTCAGGTCTGATTAAGTATCTAGCCTCGCCGAAATCCAAGATCGCTAAAAGGCCGAAGCCACTAGTTTCACACGAAGCTTCATTAGCCCCGCCAAAGGCTAACCTTAGAACTTCGCTAGAAGCTTCATTCCTAACTTCGCCGAAAGAAGGAATAGTCTAGCTGCGCTCTGAGCTGAATTTCTAGCTTCGCTAGAAGCTTCACCCCAGCTTCGCTGGAAGAAGGGACGGTTCAGCTCCGTTATGAGCTCAGTACTAGCTTCACATGAAGCTTTGAAGGTAACTTCGCTTGAAGAGAACTTCTCACTTAGCTCCGCAGCGAGCTTTATCAGGTCATCATTTGACCGTTTCAAAATCCCACGAGGGATTAACGGGTGAACCCTACTAATTTAGTGGATTAATAGCACTTTAAGTGGGCGTTCGTCCCATATTAAGTGGAGACAAGTAAGCTATGATGGTTAATAAAGTTCCCACGAACTTATTAGCTTCGCCGGAAGCTCGCAGCTAGCCTCGCGGCAATACTATTTTTAGCATCGCGCGAAGCTAAAGACTGCTTCAGTCTTGCTGAATTTAAGGGGGACGGTTACACCCATTTTGGCTATAAATAGCCCCTTGCTAAAAGGGAAGAGGAGCTGGAAAATTTTTGGAGAGACTAAGAAGAGACCTATAGCAAAAGTGTTCTTTTGCCTTCTTTCTTCCAACGCCTCAGCTTACTTTCAAAACCTCAGAGATTCAGTTCTCTTTCATTCAGGGTTCCAACACACGCCTTCTATCTTCGAATATTTCTGGAACCATGCGAGAAGGAAATTCTATCGAGGAGGCGGCTTGGCCACCTGACCGATTGCATCGTCAAAGGGATAAAGTGATCGCGCGCTGATCAGATTCCTTCCGGCATACTTCTCCAGAAATCTCAAAGGAGATCTACCTGTAATTTCTTTCTTTAAAGAATTATTTGTAATTTCGCTCCTCAATATTTTTGTAAGTTTTCTTAGATCAAATTCAATGGAAAATAAATAACAATGCTAATAGGTTTCTAATTATCAATTCTCATATTAGTGACATAACCAAGAATACTATAGTTGAATCCAGGGATGCCTATTACTTTGAAAACATCTTTTCATATAAAATCAGACCTAATACAGGTGTAACTGAAGATAATTTAGGTTCAAGTTTCATTCAAGCTGAACCTAATTCTAGTCAAATCAGACATTTACAAAAAGAAACTCAATCTGTGCTGGAGAAGTAAGAGAACCTGAATAGAAAAAGTTCATGAATACTTTTATGCATTACTAGCAGAAAACTCTCCTACCACTTTGAAGATGCAATGAAATAATTAGACTCCCCATTTTGAAAGAAACATATAAATAATGAAATACAATCTATAGTTCAAAATCATACTTGGGAGCTTGCTGATCTTCCTCCTGGCTGCAAAACTATAGGGTGCAAATGGGTATTTAAAAAAAAATTTTTATACCGATGGTATAGTGGATAAATACAAAACTAGACTAGCTGCTAAGGGATTTACCCAGAAATCTGGTATAGGTTATTTTGATGTTTATTCCCTAATAGTTAGGATAACCACCATTAGGGTACTCATAACCTTAGTTTCAATCACAAACTGATTATATACCAAATGAATACTAAAATAGCATTCTTAAATGGAGATTTAGATGAGGAAATTTAAATGAATCAACTCAAGGGGTTTATTGTATCTGGACAAGAGAATAAAGTGTGTAAGCTCATTAGATCTTTGTATGGCCTCAAGCAAGCTCCTAAACAATGACATATGAAATTTGATGAGATCATATTATCCTATAGATTTGTTACTAATCGACTGATGAATGTGTGTATCATAAAGTAAATAGGAACAACATTGTGATATTAGGCATATATATTGATATCTTAATTGTTGATTCTAGCATGCAAATAACATCAAATATTTCTATCACAAAACTTTGATATGAAATATCTAAGACAAGATGATCTAATTCTCAATACTAAAATCTTGAAGAACAAAGATGTATATGTGTTATCTCAATTACATTATATAGAGAAAATCCTTAAGAAATTCTATGATCCAAACTACCTGCCTATTTTCACTCTCTATAATCATAACTTGAATCTAAAAAAATAATATAAGTCATCTTGTACTACAAAGGGAATATGCATAAATAATAGGATCATTAGAATTTTGACAAACTACATCAGACCTGGCATTAGTTACGCAGTAAATAGACTGAGCAGATACACTTCAAATCTTGATGAGAGTCACTGGACCGCATTAGAGAAAGTTCTGAGATACCTTAAAAAACTATTGCATATGGCTTACACTATAACGAATTTTCATCTATACTGAATAATTTCTCAGATGCAAATTAGATTAGTGACTCAATGGATAAAAAATCCATCACAGGCTTTGTATTTCTTCTAGGAGGATGGGTGATTTCCTGAAAATTCACTAAACAAACTGTAATGACTAGATAATGGAATCAGAAATAATAGTTCTGGATACCACTAGTATAGAAGTTGAATGGTTAAAAAATTTACTAACTGAAATTTTTATTAGAAAAATCATTATCAACTATTTCTATTCACTATAATTACAGGTCAGCTATTGACAAATATCATCAAGAGAATACAAATGTGAAAATGAATCGACACTTGAAAGGGTCACACAAATCATTGAGGTATAAAATGAAGAATCATGTGATAGCCTTGTACTTTGTAAGCTCTGAAAAGATTCTTGTAGATCATCTTACCCAAGATTTGTTTAGAAAAGTGGTTCTAGAATCGTCGAGGGGGTTGGGGTTAAGCCCATAAGAAAAATCACTGCAGTGGTAACTCAATTTCGCAGAGCTTTAATGAGTAGAAATAAACTGGATGAGTGATTAATATGAGGAGCACTGAATTTATTTGCTCCCATCTCTCTAGTGATCAGCGCTCATAAAAGCAAGAAAAAGGATGAGTGTATACTCTTAATAGGTCCAAGACCCAGAGGCAGGATGCTTACTTGCTCGCATTCTTATCAGGACTTCCCTATATGTGTGTAGTTGTGAGGCCGTGACTATGGGACCAAGGCTGCTCTCCAGTAACACACAAGAAAGATACCTGCGCAAGGCCTTAAATAGCGCAACACGCTCAGAATTCTTTTACAACTATAGTTTGTGTGCCTTTTGTAAAAATCTGATTAATGGGATTGGTTTAAGGCATAACCCACCAAGCTCTCACGGATCTATACAATTGTCACTAAGTGAAGGTTCAAACCGAAAGGTACCTACACCTATTACATACTATAAGGGAATCAGCAAATTGTTTTAAACATCTCTTTAAACTTTAAGTTACTTTCTAGCTTTAAGTTATGTGGGAGATTGTTGGAGTTTTGTAACTTAAAACTCATTTTGTGAAGAAAATTTAGTCCCATATTGGATAGACCAAAAGAGGTTGAGTGGTATAAATACCAACTCTTCTATAGCTATTGTAATGAGCATTGGGCCATGGTCTACGCGCGCGCACGCGTCGGGCCAGGTTTGGGTTCAGGATGCGGATGGTCCTTCGCATAATGTCCGGTGTCTCTCTCCCCCATCGAGCTGGCCATCAACTGTGATGGACGGCCTCAAGATAGGCTGAATTTGGTTGGTTGTGGAATAAGTATAGATGAATACAATAGTGGTGGAGGAGCTAGTTTTAGTGTGTTGTGTGTGGTTTTATATAGGGGTCAGCGCAAGATATAGTGGCGGTGGTAACAATGATGTGGGAAGAAAACATGAGAATGAAGAATAAAAGAGAGTAGTTTAGAAAATTAGAGTTTTAAGTTAGGAATGGAGCATACCCATCTACCACAGAGCAAATCACACTTTCCTGAAATAAGATGCTGACACAATTAAAAGATTTCTTAAAATGTGAGTTGAACTTACGCCAAACATGAAAATCTGCAGAGCAAACATTAAATTACCAATTACACATGCCACCCATTTCAAAGGAATCCAAATTAAGCAGAGAAAGCAGATCGATAAACTCATCATTCCATAAGTTGTCACACCTCGAGATTTTTAAATGGTTAAATTCTTGAATGTGTCTTGATAAGGCTATCATTACGATCCACATGGATGTATATTCTTGCTAGCTTTTATTTTTCTTTCCATTTTCCTTTTTTTTTTTTTTTCCTTGATCATCCACAGAACAATAATTATAACTAAAACTATATTCTAAGAAAATATATCAACAATATATCCAAACAACTTATATGGATGTTAGATCGATCAAATTACGCCAAATAAATCGTAATATCAGGTCAAGACTGCTATAGATAACGAGAAATTGGAGCGCGATCATGCTGTTAAAGATAATGAGAAATCAATGCAAATGAGGAAACAAACCAGAGCTATTTTTGTCCGAAATAATTTGAACAAATTTGAACAGGTGACTAATAAATAACATATTGGATGAACCCTATGGCAAACTGAGTGGAAGAGTTTATCACTCAGGTCAGTTAGATTTGAGATGAGAAAGACGAGAGGAAATTAAAAAGTGACAATTGTTAATCATGGATTTTACTATTTGACTTGATCTTGCACTTTCAATTCATACATATTTCTTCCGAAGACATAAACTTTTAACTTACTTATTGCTCAAATGTTATATATGCCGATAAGCTGTTCTAATGTATTTGAAAACATCAGACTTCCTCACATAATCTTCGTGAACAGGAACAATGCAAGCTACTCCAAGCTTCTGCCTTTCCCACATGCTTTTTTGCAACTCCCTTTCCCTGTTGCCCAACCTTTTAGCTTGTGCAGCAATCTTGGCTTCTTTAAGCTTCTACCGCGGCTCTTAGCCATGACAGATGTGCACACACATCCTCAATGTCTTCAACCGTCGAGGGATACTTTGAATCACAGAATTCTACGCTGCAGTTTCCAACACGTTCATCGTATGGAAGCTCCATGACCACTTCGCCCCCCAAGTCTGGTACTGGTTTCACCTTTCCTCCAATATGGTCATCATCATTGTTGTCTTCTTCTTCTTCTTCTTGAAATATAAAGATTTCACGCCTTAAGCATGCATTGACCCACCCTAAAAATATCAACTCCTCCATGTCCGCAGACACTGATCTCGAAGATGTTGTAATTGTTCAAACAATTTCTTGTCATCTAATATCGTTGTGTCTTCCACCAATTCTTCTTCAATCTGCTGCTGGAGAAAGAGAGAGGAAATTATTTTTAAAAAAAAAAATCTGTGAGAAATAGGCATCAATAACTGTTTGAAAGACAACTGAAAATAGCATAAAGAATTAAGAGTAGTAAGTAACCTTTGATGCTCTTGTCTCTAACTTTTCCTCTATGGCTTTGATCTCCTTGTGCAATTGGTCAGCAATCTCTTTGATATCTTTAGTTGTTCGATGGAGTTCCTCGTTGCTTCTTGATATCTCCTCTCTTGCCTGAAGCTTCGGGGCATATTGTTGGATAAGATTTGAGCATTCTCTATTTGCTCTGGTTAGCTTCTTACCCTTCCTTCGAAGCAATTTGATCTCAGCTCTCATTAGGTCAACTTGCTCCGCGATTCCTTTAAACTCGGCAATGGTATCCTCAAGCCTCTGGTTTCGGGATTCCAAGGACTCGAGTTTGAGGCCGAGGCACATGATCTGGAGCTTTTGGAATGCAGATTCTTGCTCCTTTACGTTGCAGTAATCATAAAACTGTGCCTCGAACATGTTTTGTCTATCTTCAAGGGAAACTACTAGGCACCTAACACCTTCAATCTGTGCATTGAAATTGGACCCTTCATGGCATTGCTGAATAGAAACCTCTCCCGAGCTCTCTAAGAGATGTACATTTGTTGTGGCTTTTCCTCATCATCACCATCTTCTTCTGCTTCATCAGCATCTTCTTCTTCTTTTTCTTTTTCCTCTACTTGATCTTCGTCGTCTTCTTTTTCTTCAACTTGGTCTTCTTCTTGTTCCTCTACTTCATCATCATCATCTTCTTCTTCCTCTTTTTCCTCTACTTGATCTTCGTCGTCTTCTTTTTCTTCAACTTGGTCTTCTTCTTGTTCCTCTACTTCATCATCTTCTTCTTCTTCTTCTTCTTTTTCCTCTACTTGATCTTCGTCGTCTTCTTTTTCTTCTTCCTCTACTTGATCTTCTTCTTCTTCTTCTTCTTCTTCATCTTGGTCTTCTTCCTCCTCCTCCTCCTCCTCCTCCTCTCATCTTCTTCTTCTTCAACTTCATCTTCAAACTCATATTGGGACATGGAATCAGAGTAGTCCATTTGTTCGTGCTCTCGCCTTGGCTTCTTTCTTGTTCTAGATTTTGTTGTGAGGATGGAGATGATAATACCAGCAAGGGAAAGAGTTAATGGAACGGCAAGTTTAAAAAGAAGAGGGTTTATTTCAACTCGTCTCTCCTTCGTGTTCTTATCCATTGAGAAAGAGGTATTGAGTCATGTCTTGAATTATTTAAAAGAGGAAAAAGAGAGGGCAAAGGTACGTTGATTCTGCTTGGTTGCGTGCTTTCTGTTATCCTTTAGAACTACCTGGGCTTACACTTGGAATCTGAATCAAACTATGGCTTTAAAACTTCAAACAAACAAGGTTTGGTTGTTGGAACTTGGAAGCAAAGAATATCAGCTGTCTGTATTCAACAGCAGCAAGCAACCATTAATAAAATAGCAGATGGTGCCCAACTATGTTAAAAAAGAAACAGGAAACAGCTTTGGGAGGAGTTACATGAGGATCACAGACCTCTTATGTCAACGTAAGTTTGTTAATGAATTAATATGTCAAAAAAATCAAATAATATTATTTGAGTGATCATAGTGCCGTGGGTAATTTCTTATAAAACTTATCCACATACCGAAATTATGAAGACCGGTCAAGCAAATGTTAGAAAAATCAACAAGGCATAGAGACTTACGTGAAAAACCCGAAAGGGAAAAACCACGAGAGGGGGAGAGATATTCCACTATAATAATGACAATCACAATGGTGATTTTCGGTGAGAGTTCATCTTTATCTGGTAGACAGTGTCCAGTTGTTATTGTGGTTGATCTGTTCCCGAGCTGTAACTACTGAGCTTGAATGAAGATTTGTTAGAGATAGGGATCTCTCATAACTAATTTATCTCTTCCTTTTAACTACTCGATCTGCTTGGGATTGAATTGATCAAAGACTCCTGCACGGAAGTTCTGGAAGCGACCACGTGTCGCGTGCCTGTTTGATGCTAGATGAACACATGGCGTGAACTTGAGCAGGTCAAAATTTGACCACTACAGATGCCCCCTCTGCTTCCCTCTTTTTGGAGAGGTCAGGAGTATTTCCTTGGGAACTCTTCCTCGGAGGATATAGGTTCTTGGTACTCTGAGAGAGGGAGAGACTTCCTGGGTCTGGACTTGATTTAATCAACGTCGCTTCAGTTCTTGTCTTTTAGTAGCATGCATGGCTCTACAGGCTAGCAGAGCCTTAAATGTGTGTCCTATTCGCGGTCGCACCGGTCAATTACCGTTACTTTTTGAGGAGTCGTGATGTCCGAGGATGGTGTAGCGTATCCTGCGCAACAGTTCGGATCCGAATCGTCACGACACGTATATGTTGGCCCAAAGGCCTTCCACTCTAGTTTTGATGATGATTAACTCATGTAGTTATGTGTACTAATCATTTTGTGATGTTAAGTTTCAGATCATTAATCAAGATATTAGTTGGTGAAAGCTTCCACACATCTTTCACATGTTGATTCAAGAGCCCGAGCGTCAAAGATCATACATTGCACTTGCTCGGTGAATCAAGAGTTTTTGGATCGAGCCGTCTTGGAGATTGCGCTCTAACTTGGAGATTGCGCTCTACAAGAAGACTTAGGTATCCCTAATTTAGTTTGTGTTTAGATCCTAATTGTAAAGATTAGATTAGTATGATATGCTCAAGTTCACAATACACACACATAAATTCAAATGTTTTGTTTTTTGATTGAATCGGTTTCGGATTTCAAATACATATATCGGGTTTGGATTTGAACTAGTTTTAGTTCTACAGATCTGCTTGACACCCTTCTATAGTTATTATCATAACTTTTTATTTTATAATCAAATAACATGATTTAACTTGCATTTCAAAGATAACTTTTAGATCTATATTTCTTATTTAATAACCATTTTCAGATTCTAATTTTAAAGTTATCAAATATTTGGTTGAAATCTGTTCTTGTTCTGAAAACAGGTTACAGTTTCTGTTTTGACACCTGTCAGTGTTTTTATGATACCTTTCGCATCCTAACTGATGTTGAGTTGATTTCAGATGCATTAGAAAGATAACTTAAAGATCTACAAATCATTCCTATATACCTTTTTATGAATTCGAACGTTTTAAGCCTGAAAAATGTGCTCCAATATGACCTATTCTGTTGACATCCAGGCTGGGCGGTCGACAGGTCCGGTCGACCGTGCCTTATGGACGGTCGACCGGCCGGTCGACCGGACGTGCACAAAAACGTGCACGTCGGCTGTTTCTGTAGACGGTCGACCGTGCCGGTCGACCGACTGAGAGCAGTTGCTCTCTGTTTGTTTCGGTCGACCGGGGCGGTCGACCGGCAGCTGTCAACGGTCAGAATTTGACCGTTGCGCGGTCGACCGGGCCGGTCGACCGGTAGGGTATTTCTGGCAAAAGTTCTGTCAACGGCTATTTTCTAAAATTGCCTATAAATACCCCATTTGAAAGAGTTTTTCTCTAAGATTTTTTGTGCGAATTTTTCCTGATTCTCTGGTGTTTTCAAAGCAATCAAAAGAAGTTTTTGTGCTTGATTTGAACAATCTATTTGGTATTTGATTAGGGTTTGGAAATATCAAAGAAAGGGTGTTTGGGAAAAGCTTGTGATTGAACTACTCTATATTGTTTTCTTGATTTTTCCCAAGGATTTTCTTTGTGATTTCTGATTTCCATTCCTTTGGTTTTCTCCACACTTGAGCAAAAATCTACTATCTATATCTATAGGTATTTGTGTGGAAGAAGAAGTTGTTTGTGGTTGGTTTGTGACCACCAAGTTGTAACCCAATCTTTTCTAAGCTTGTGTGCTGGGTTGTATCCCTCTAGTTGAGAGGTGATCCTTGTATTGGTTGGTGATTGGGAGTTGTTGTATTGGTTGGGAGTTTGCCTCAAGGAGGAGGTTGTGATTGTGGAGTTTGCCTCAAGGAGAAGGTTGTGTTTGTTGGCTTGGAGTAGTGCCTCAAGAAGGAGGTTGTATTTGTAAAGAGAGGAGTTGGGTACTCCTTGTGAGAGTTCTTTGTGGACTAGCTAGTGGATTAGAAATCCTTCGTGTGTCGAAGGCGGGGATGTAGAGCTGGGTGCTCGAACCTCGAAACATATCTCTTTGTTTGCGCTTGATCCATTGACTCTCTCTCTATCTCTCTCTTTACTTTGTGTCTTGCAACTATTCATATTGTGCATTCATATTGCTTGGCTTGGTTGTGTGCATCACTTGTTGATAGCACTTGAGTGTAATTTGCATTAAGTTTTTAAATTCCGCATTTAGTTCATAGATTAGCATTGTCACCTATTCACCCCCCCTCTAGGTGACTTTTCAGTATAGACCGCTGATCGAGTGGCTTTTCGTCTTCTTTGAGGATTAGGTTTCAAAATAGGTGACGCTTAGGTTTTTTCCCCTCTATAAATAGAGTGAAACTCTTCAGGTGAGCTATGAGTTGCTTCTTGAAAATTTCTTACTTCTAAGATTTCGTCTTGTTCTATGGGCAGTGATGTCTCCTTCCTTCTTTGTCCAATGGAGGAAGGAGAGGGAGATAATGGTGATGGTTGTTGCGCTCCTGACGTTGAGTAGTTCGTTTGTCGAGGAGCTTCAATTTTCACAATGGGCTTGTCCAGAAGCTTCAGCTTTAACGACGAGGCCCGACTGTTAGGAGGAACAAGGAATGCTCTAGATTCTGTTTGGTGAAGACCTATATAGGTTGTTGATCTGCTGGGTGGCCGTCAGGGTATATCCCCTTGTAGGCTAGCTTCGAGCGTCCAATGTGGGCGAGGCTTCATCTTTCAGGAGGCTCTTCGAAAGGTCACCGTCAGGATGAAGACCCGTATATGCTAATGACCTACTCGGCGGCCATCATGTTATATCCCATTGTAAGCTGGCTCCGAGCATCTAACGTGGGCGAGCCTCCATCTTTCAGGAGGCTCCCCAAAGGGGCGCCGTCAGGGTAAAAACCTGTATAGACTGTTGACCTGCTCGGGCGGCCATCAAGATATATCTTATTGTAGGTTGGCTCCGAGCATCCAATGTGGGCAAACCTCCATCTTTCAGGAGGCTCTCCGAAGGATCGCCCGTCAGGATGGGTCTCGTTGTGTAGAACTCGAAGAAGGTGTCTGGACCTGATGAAATATGATTGAGACAGAAAAATGATATTTTCATTGGATATCACATGATTTACATATAATATCATTTCAGGTGAAGAAGTTCCATTGCTTGCTTGGGGTCTTCCTATCCAAAGGGTGCCGATGAGTGAGTACTTTATTTGACGGTCTCGGCCGGGGCCTCTCTGACCTTTGGATCTTCCTCCAAGTCGAGGAAGAACTCGTCCAGGTATCCACATTGAACTAGATCCTCGAGGTATCTTTTGAGGACCCAGCAATGCAGGGTGACATATCCCCGATTTTCATGGAAGGAACAGTTTCCTACTTTCAGAGAATCTGTATCGTGCTTAGCTGGCTGGGGAGTTCACTCATGACTGATGCTTGATGACGTGAAGGATCTGGTCAATCAGTAGCTTCAGGGGGTGAAGACTGAGGCGTCCTCGGTCTTCGCCATTCTCAGAGAAGCGTTCTCCTTGTATGTTGGGGCGTGATGTCCCCTCACACTTTCGTGAGCTATCGGCTCGAAGGCTTTCAGGGTCCCCATGCGGGGAGGTTACTTTGGAGCGCATATTGTTTAGCTTAAAATGTAGATCGGTCAGAGCTGTGGGATGTTGGTTGACTCGAAGGAGGTGTCCACCTGAGTCTCACTGGCACCCACTTGATGATTCATTGTTGCGCTTCTCAAAGAATTTTTATCTGTGTGAGCAACTGATGGTTGACCTGCGTTACAGCCTCTCGCTCGCGTTCTGCAGTATCACGATGGATGACAATTAGTTCTCGCTCGCGGTCTGCTTTGGCCTACTGTTCACCGAATTGTCATCATAGGTTGATCACAATCTGGACGAGTTGCCCTCAGAAGAGGACCGATGGATCAATTTCTCTGGGGTGTTGACGTCATGATGGGTCATATTCTTGTGAGCCATGATTGTTGTGCGCGAGGTATTTGAGGAGGAAGGTTAGGGTATCAGATGAGAGATCTCAAGAGAATAGTCTCAAGGATCTCAATGAAAGCACTAAACATCATGAGTAATTTCCTAAGAAACTTATCCACGCACCGAAATTATGAAGACGGGTCAAACAAATCTCAGAAAAATTAACACAAACATAGAGACTAAACGTGAAAAACCCGAAAGGAAAAAATCACGGAAAGGGGGAGAAAGATTCCACTATAATAATGGCGATTACAATGGTGATTCTCTGATATGCTAGGATTTCTAGGCTTAGTTGATCATCCTTCACGTTAAAAGAGATTTACTATTTATACATGTAGTATATGTAGATAAGGCTACAGAGTCTAGCTCTATTTAAACACTTAACCACTTATCTCAGAGCCGGTTAGAGCTGAACATCTAGATTTAAAATAGTTTGGTGAGAGTTCATTTTTATCTAGTAGTCAGTGTCAAGTTGTTGATGTGGTCGATCTGTTCTTGAGTTGTAACTACTGAGTTCGAATGAAGACTTGGCTTAGAGATAGGGATCTCTCATAACTAATTTATCTCTTCCTTCTAACTACCCGATCTGTTTGAAGTTTGAATTGACCAAAGACTCTGGCACGGTAGTTTTGCAAGTGGCCACGTGTCACATGCCTGTTTGATGTTAGATGGACACATGGCGTGAACTTGAGCGGGTCAAAAACTGACCACTACACATAAGAATCGTTAGATGATTTTGAGTTGAGTTTTATCTGCTCCACCAAACAAGTTGTGGTGGAGATTTTCTAACACGATTGATCGGAGGTCAGCCTCACACCACAAGCGAGAGGTACCTTGATTATCGAGTGATAATTGAACATTTCAACACTATAAAAAGGCAAAGACAGAAGATTTTTATGTGAAAACTCAAATTGAAAAAAACCATACGGAGGAGGGAGAGAATTCACTTTAGTATCTCAAGGTATAATGAATTCTGTAGAATATTATTGTGTTTACAACTTATCGGATCCGATCCTTTCTCCTGATGGACATCCATGTGCATAAATACCCTGTGACATTGTAATTGATGGCGCAAATATTTTAGATCTCCATAACTGCATGATTTGTATGTTGTAATTTTCTTATAACTGCTCAGATTATAGCGCTTGATTATTGGATTGACATGCAGATATATCCATCACTATCCATAGCTGCCATACTAAAATAAGGGTGTTGAAACATTTAGAACGTGGGGATAATTTGACAGCGTAACTGACTCACATGAATCAGTGAATCCTGCCGCTGAGCTATATCTAGCGGGAGGCGGGAGTCTTCACGAAAGGCCTTTGATGGGGGGTCGGGGCCTCCGACTAGTGGAATGGTTCAGCCGGAGTTGAATATTCGAGTGAATGATCCCAGATAAATATAGTCGGAGAGGGACCGGGTGTTGCGAATGTCAGAGAGGGACCTGATAGTTGCGGATATCGGAGAGGGACCTGGCAGTTACAGATATCGAAGAGAGATTTCGGGTCGAGTGTAGGCTAGGGGCAAGGCCCGAGACTTTCTCCTTGGACCCACAATGGGCCAGCTGGCATGTCCAGTTTGTTATTCACTTGGGATGCTTCTAATGCGGTGGGGACACGTATCACGATCTTGACAAGGGTCAAAATTTAACCACTATAGATGCCCCCCCGCTCTTTCGATTGCCAGAGTTAATGGAAGGGAATCGGAAGAACAAAGTTGGTAGGAGCCTTTACATACTTTGAGTTCTTCTGAACGTCTATGTAAGTGAGATCTAATTATCATTACGTATCTTTAGGATTTGAACTGGAGATAGCATGACTAGAGGACAGTTGGCATGCAGATTGGCGTCTATTCGAATCTTGGTGTCATAATGAATGAGATCAAGTGTCAGGGACAGTTGATATCTTGCAGATTCGACATGTCAAAAATCTCAGAATATAGACCGATTCTTTGGGATGGGAATTGAATGGCATGCTGAAAATTTCGGGTCATGGATCGATGTCTTCGGGATTGGGGGATTGAATAGGAGACAGACTTGCTCCTCCTTCATCTATAAATAGGGCGGATCCTTGAGATAAAATCTGCCTATATTCTAAAGACCTTCTTGCTTCTAAGTTTCTTATCCTGGTGGGTTGCAGTGTCTTTCTTCTTCTTCATCCGGTGGAGGAAAGAGAGGAAAAGAATGAAAATAACTGCTGGGCTCTTGGTGGTTTGGAGTTCGATCATTGTGAAATATCAATTTTGTGTTGGGCTTGTCGCGAAACATGAGTCTTTGCGACAAGGCCTGCTGCCAGGAAGGATAGGCATGATTCTTACTTTAGTCTGGTTTGTTTGTCTGATCTCCGATCAGATCAAGCCAGGTCTCTTCTTGAGGCTCGGGATTCTCCTTTCCTGATGGAATTTTCAAGGTAGGAATAGGAGTTATACGGGACGATAATGGAGGTGGCTCCGATTCCATCACCTCTTACATGTCTGGCAGTTTTCACTCTGGTTGAAAGTTGTTGCCTCGTTGTCGGGGAACTTTTTCCTACGGCGAACAATATGAAGGGAGTATGGGAGTATTCCTCGGGATCTTGCCGATAGAGCACTCCTTTTCTGGAGCTCTGACTCATCCTTAAAGCTTGGTGGTGATATCATCAGACTTGCGACTCTCCGCCCGACGTCAGAGGTGCAGCTTGTGGCTCGAATGTCTTCCTGGGAGTTCTCGGTATCATTCTGAAGAAGATTGGAGGAAAAAAGTGCGAGATCACAGATGCTGACTCACATATGCTGTCGTGGACGTTTACTCCCGGGAGGTATCTTTCGATGGGATTTTCGGAGGCGCGAGTGGTTGTTTGGAAAGAATTATCTGTATTTCTTTTCAACTTACAAAGAAATATTATGTGATCTAATATTATTGTTAGATGTAATCAAATAAATTGGGAGGACTTGTAATATAAATATTCGTAATAATTTTTTGTGCATGTATGGAAGTGAAAATTGTTGTAATAATCTTGCTTGTGTTGTTCAATTGCTGACTTGTTTGGGACTGGCTGTCTCTGCGGAGTGCTGACCATTTTCTAAATGTTCTAGATAGTCTCGGAAGTGGGCCGGTAGGAATATGGCATGAATTCTGAATGGGTGAGATCCCATTTGCATACCTGCATATACCTCCTTCGAGTGGAGGACATGCCAACTGCGGATTCCCTGCAGCAGAGTTGGCCTCCAAGAGGGAAAATCTCTGCATCGGAGTTGGGCCTCTGAGAGGAAAAAATCCCTACAGCGAAGTGTTATGGATGTCAGTAAGCGAGTCTTTGTTATGGCCTCTGAGTAGGGGAATCCATCCCGAGACATGCAAACTGATATTTTCTTCTTTCCGAGAGCGACCGGCCCATAACCACTTGGGACTAGTACGTCGTGGGGATAATTCAACCAAGAAAATCCTTGTAGATATACCATGTGTCATGACTAGTCATGGTCATGGGAGACCTGCAAAAAAATATCTGAAGTGTAGATGTCACCCAGTGACAAATTGGATACGTCCTTTCGGGTAGGGGCCCCTCTGGTACCTCTGAGTGGGAATAAACTAAGTAGTGAAATTGACCACTGTGTAGGGGAAATCCCACAGTGGAGTCGGCTACCGATGGAGGAATTTTCATCATCATAATATGAAAGCTCCTGAGTGTCAGAAATTCTAGCATCAGAATATGAAAGGAACTCGGCAGAAAGAAACTGTCGGGAGTTTACCTGCCCATAGGTTCAGATGAAGGAAGCCCGTAGGCTAATTTTTATGCTTCGAATGAGGAAAATCTCATCAACAGGGCTTTAAACGGAGGCTCTGAGAGGGAAAATCCTTGCAGCAAAGTGGGAAACTTCGAGTGAAGAAAATCCCACAGCAGAGGGTTTCGATTCCCGTAGGATGGCCAAGAGAGATCCCGTAGGCATGTCTGCATTGACGCCTCTGAGTATGGAAAGTCCCTTCAGCGGAGCGTACAGACAGTCCTCCGGGTGGGGGAAATCCCATCACCGGAGGATTGACTCCGAGTGGGGAATATCCTAGCAACGTAGTCTTGTGGCCGCCTCCGAGTGCGAAAATCTCATCAGCAGGGCATGTGGTTTGGATGGACTGCAATGGTTTAAGAGTATAGAATAATATTTTATTCAAAGTTGGAATGAAACACATGGAATTGAAATTGGAAGGAAATACACCAAGTTTGTCTAGAATTGGATGGTCAATCAACCGCCTTATACTGGGTAATCAAGTGTTGGAAGGTTGAGGGTTCAGTAGTCCAGAAGCTGCTTCGGGAGTAAGGATGTATTCTTTGAGGAGGCCCTGTTGAATGAGCTCTTTCAGGTACTTTCGAAGGGCCCAACAATGAACGGTTGGTGTCCTTTGGATTTGTGATAGGAGCAGTATTCTTTCGAGTTGGGAAGCGAGAGATTATGTTGGATTGCTCTCGGGCATCTGACCATGGCTGATACTTGATGGTGTTGAAGATCTCATTGATTGAAAGCTTTAGGAAAGTGAAGTGTACCATCGATCTATGACTTCGGAGTAGATTCGGTGAGAGGATCGGGAGCGCTTGCTTCTTGTAAGTAAGTTGCCCCGGTGTTGATCTTGAGCATGGTCAGGTGCTTCATGTGAGATTTTGACTTCCCTCCACCTAACCTGGTTTTGCGGAGTGGTTGGAGTAAACATTATCGCCTCTTCCAGTTGGATGTAAGGTTGAGCTAGGGAGAGGTTCTCGCTCATCTTGGCGACGTTGTGCTTCAGGAGGGTTTGTACAGGGGTAAGTGACTTGCAGCCTGCTGATGAAAGTGAGCTCAAAGACCTCTTCACCACAATTAGAGACTTTGGCAAGTTGGCTCTGAAAGATGTTGATGTAAGATTTGAGACTGTCTCCCTACCTCATCTTGATGAAGAAGAGGTGATGGTTATTCTTCTTGGCCTCCTAGCGTGAGGCGTATTGTGTAAGAAATGCTTCGGTCACGTCTGCAAAATTATAGAGGGAGTGTGGCGGGAAGGAGTAGAATGAATCTGAAGCTGCGCCTTTAAGACTGGAAGGAAAAGTGGGGCATGATATGAAGCTGCGCCTTTAAGACTGGAAGGAAAAGTGGGGCACATAACAGGATCGTTGCAGGAGTAGATTACCATTTTGTTCTGAAAGTGTCAGATGTGTTGAATCGGATCGCTCACTCCGGAATGTAGTCAAAAGTGGGAGTTGAGAATTTCCTTGGGAACTGGCACTCTTGGATCTTCTCAGAGAGAGGAGAATTATAAATTTGGTAGTTAAAGGTGTTGGTGGCTCTGCAACTTGGCCTCCCCGATCCGCTTCTGAATCAGCTCATCGAGGGCATGGAGATCGAGAGATCGGTTGTTCTCGAGCTTCCCTCCATTTGTGCTGGGTTATTCTAGACGGCTGCAACTTGGTCCTGGAGTTGCTGGTTAAGCTGTCTTAATTTTTTTTGCTCTCAGAGGATATTTTCGCGGTCAAAAGCCATCTGCTTTCGCTCGTGATCAGATTGCGTATGTTATTCTCTCATTTGCTTCCTCATCTCATAGAGCATCTGAAGAAGCTGGTCCTCATGTTGTTACGACGGTTGCACACTAGCAGCTGGTTCTTGCAGCGAGGAGGAGTCGGTGTCCTCGGTGGTGTGCGGTTGATCATCGGCGAGCAGGGGGGTCGTGCCCCCTATGGTGTTGGCGGCTTTGTTCCTGGTGATAACAGCGTTGCAAATGGTTGTCTGTCTCTTTGGGGCCAGTTATCTTTAGGAGAGGCTTTTTGAGGAGAGTTTTGGTTGTCGGGGAGAGAGATCTAGTGTATGGGGACTCAGATCTTAATGAAAGCACCCATTTGTGGTGGAGATTTTCAGACACGACTGATCGGACGGTCAGTCTCACACCACAAGTGAGAGGATATCTTGATTATTGGGTGATAATTAAAGATTTCAACACAGTAAACAGGCAGAGACAGAAGATTTTTACATGAAAATCTAAATTGAAAAAAATCACGGGAAGGAGGAAAAGAATTCACTATAGTATCCTAAGTTATAATGAATTCTGCGAAATTATTGTGTTTACAATTTCTCGAATCCGATCCTTTCTCTTGATGGACATCCAGGTGCGTAAATATCTTATTGCGTTGTAATTGATGGCGCGGATATTTAGGATCTCCATAACTGAATGATTTGCATGTTGTGATTTTCTCATAACTGCTCAAATTATAGCGCTTGATTGTTGGTATTGACATGCAGAAATATCCAACACTATCCATAACTGCTCCCACTGAAATAGGACTGTTGAAACATTTAGAGCATAAGGACAATTTGGGAGCGTAACTTACTTCATGAATCGAGAATCCTGCCGCTGAGCTGTATCGCGTGGAGGCGAGAGTCTTCACGGAGGGCCTTTATTGTGGGGTCAGAGCCTCCGACTAGTGAAATGGTTCTGCCCGAATTGAATATTCGGATGAATGATTTCGGATAGATGTAGTCGGAAAGGGACCTGGCAGTTGCAAATGTCAGAGAGGGACCTGACAGTTGCGCATGATGGAGAGGGACTTGGCAGTTGCGGATCTCGAAGAGGGACCTCGGGTTGAGTGTAGGCTCGGGGTAAGGCCCGAGGCTTTCTCCTTGACCCGCAATGGGCCAGCTGGTATGTCGAGCTTGTTGTTCACTTGAGAAGCTCCTAATGCAGTGGGGCACGTGTCACGATCTTGATGAGGGTCAAAATCTGACGACTACACAAGTGAACCGTGCACAGTGTCTAGCTTGAGTTGATGTTGTGCGCACCGACAACAACCGATAGAGGATCCCACAAATCTCCAGCACAAGAACAAACCCAAAACAAATCCAAGAAGAACACACAATCACAAAAACAAGATCTAACGAGGTTCGGCCAACGTGCCTACGTCCTCGGGGCAATCAGAGAGAGATTTAATTTACTTGGAAGAAGATTACACTTGTTGGCAGCCTCTTTGAATGCAAGAGAGCTCCAGCAGTTCCTTCTCCAGGATCTTCTACAAGATTACAAACCCTAGAAAACACTAGCAGCCCCTTAAATACAACAGGTTTCCGAACTACAGATTTCAGCCCAAACCCGACTGTCGGTCGACCGGGACGGTCGACCGACCCTTCCACCGGTCGACCGGCCGGTCGACCGATTCTAACCGAGAGTTAGGGTACAGTCAGTCGGTCGACCGGCCGGTCGACCGAGATTCACTTGTGCACGTTGTGCACGTCCGGTCGACCGGCCCGGTCGACCGGAGAACCTGTTCTGCTGCTGCTGCTTGTTTTCTGCTGCTGTTTTCCTTCGTCTTCGTCGTTGACTTCCTCGGCGATCACTCGACGATCCCTCGACGATCCTAATCAACTTCCCCATCAGTAAACTCTCTCTTTCCAATAATTCTCCACCTCGGCGAAGATTTTTCCTAAAATCTGAGCCGATCTCCAACGAACTCCAGTCCATCACCTGGCGAAATCGACACACGATCTCGGCTTGGAGTCTTTGGCTCAACTGTCCACTGGAAAACATCGTACATGCCTTCCCTGCACTTCACCTTAGGAGAATTTTCATACCTGCCGATCACCATACTGTGGCTTCTACTCCGCAACTTCATGACCTCATGAAGACTTCCTTATGAGCCAACACTGACTCTCCACTGACTAGCTCTATCTAGTCTACCTGTCTTCCACTGACGGTCCAACCAAGTCTGCGTAGAACACACCAAAACATCATCGGCTTCAACTGGATGCACACCACTCCTTATGCAAGCTCAACATCTTCTCACCGGAAGATCACCTGTTCTTCGAGATCATAACACTCCACCTCTACGTGAAGTCCAACTGGCCACAACATTCACCTCTACGTGAAGCCTCTTCACCTTTACATGAAGTCTCTTCACCTCTACGTGAAGTCTCTCCATCTCTACGTGAAGTTCCATAGGCCATAACTCTTCACCTCTACGTGAAGATCTAAACAGCTTCTCGAGAACCCAAATAGCTTCATAAGAGTTGCATCACCAAATGGCTGCGCCTTTACGGCTGCCTACGTACCTTTGCCCAAAAGGATCAAGCCAACCGTAGTTCATTTGAATGAGCTTCATCAAGCTCCAATAATAGTACCTGTATCTGCAGCAGCAAACCTGTCAGACCGAGTCATATGAACCTCTTCCCGACCATCATGGAGAGCAACAGCCTTCAACTTGAGCTTGTCGCGTTCACAAGCTTGAGATTCATGCTTCCTTTCCCACATACGTGGTTTCACCCTGGTTCCAATGGCTGCAAACAACTCGACATCCTCAACAATGTCGTCCATCTGTTCAGCATCCCTCTTGTTATCATGATCTCCACCCGGTGTCACTTCCGATGAAGTATCCTTTGATGCCGAACCCCCTGAAGATGATGGAGTAGCATCAACCTCCACCCGCTGCGATCTTCCCTTGGTCTTCGTCCTCTCCACCTGCTGAGAGACGATGGACTTCAACCCTGAAGTCTCTCCAAACGTGACATTCCTGCTCATCACGATCTTCTTGTCTTCGGGGTCCCACAACTTGTAGCTGTTTCCCTTGACACCCAAATAGACAAACCTCTTTGCTCGCGGATTTACCTTGCCATTCTTGGCACTGAAGTAGGCCGGACTTCCAAATTCCCGCAGCATACCATGATCTTGAGCAGCTTTTCCAGACCAATTATCCAATGGAGCTTTACCTCCTATCACAGTCGATCGATTCTTGAGATGGCTAGCATACTCAGTCGCCTCAGTCCAAAGCGACTTGTCCAATCCTGCATTAGACAATAACTTCTGAACCTCCTCCAGCAAGGAACGGACTATCTCTTTAGCCAACCCATCTGTACCTGTTGAGAAGTGAGTAGATATCCCTGTGTTCTGGCCAAACTGTAGGAATCGGTCAATGTCTTTTCCAACATTACCAATATGAAGCTCCTTTATCTTCCTACCTATCTGCCTCTCCATTTTTCCTCTCCACTTCCTCAACACATCTAGGACTTCACCCCTTTGTCTCATAGGATATATCCACAACTGCCTAGATGAGCAATCAATGAAAGAGACAAAGTACCTGTGACCTCCAAGCGATGCCGTCTTAGCAGGTCCCCATACACTCACGTGAACACGATCAAGAAGACCTTCATTGTGGTGAGTATTGGTGCTGAATCTCACCGTCTTCTTGTCCAGAACGCTGTGTCCACCTTCCAACTTGCAGGTAGCAGCACCTTTCATGGATTCCTTCTTTGCAGGAGCTTGCAAAGACCTTCCATCTTCGTGTCCGACCTTTCCCTGCCAGTCCTCCGGGCCAACATCATCTGAAGAATTGAAGTCTCCACCTGATCTGTAATCGTACTACCCTTCAAGTAGTAGAGATTGCCTCGGCGGACGCCCTTCATCACCACCATCGAGCCCTTGATCATCCTGAGATCGCCATCTCGAACAGATATCACCATGCCCGATGCTTCCAAAATTCCCACGGAGATTAGATTTCTCTTCAACTGAGGTACATACCTCACTCCTTTCAGCTCCCTTTCCATCCCATCAAACATCCTGATTCGGATTGTACCTACACCCTCCACGCTACATGGGTGATCGTCGCCCATAACGACCGAACACCCCTCCAGCTGCTCAAAATTGGAAAACCAGCCCCGACTAGGGCACGCATGGTATGTTGTACCTGTATCCAGAATCCACTCATCTTTCCATGAGTTACCAATAATGGGAGAACTGACTGAAAATGAGAAACCTGACGAGTCTGAATCTGCTCCATCTGCTTGTGAACTGCTCCTCTGAGTATTCACCACCTTTGATAGATTTGCTTCAGCCTTCGACTCCTTCTTCTTCCCCTTGAACTTCAGACAGTCCACTTTCAGTGCCCTATCTCTCGGCAGAAAATGCACTGATCCTTCCTCAGATCCCTATAGCCCGACCTGGACTTCGATCTTCCTCTCACCTCCTTACCCTTCCTTGATGAACCTCTGCTTCTTACTTCCAAAGCCTCCGCCACTGAGCTCGACTGAGAAGGATGCATCTCCTTCTTCCTTGTCTCATAACTCATCAGTGCAGACGACACCTCATCATACACCAAGGTCTGCCTTCCGTTGATAAACGTCATCGTGAATGTCTCATACTCCTCCGGTGGGAGTGAGTTCAGGAGAATGACCGCTTTGTCTTCCTCTTCTACCACGACATCCACATTTATCAGATCTGTAAGAAGCTTTGTGAATCGGTTGATGTGCTCATTTACTGTGCTCCCCTCTTCATTCGAAACTGATACAGCTTACTCTTAAGCTGCAACCTAGACTCCACGCTCTTAGTCAGGTATTTCTTAGCAAGGGTGTCCCACAGCTTCTTTGCCGACGTCTCATGTTGTGCAAGATATTGATGTCTTGCGACAAGCATGAACGTATCAAGCCACATGCCGATCTGTTCATCTTCGCCCATTCTTCATCAGTGGTAGTGATCTTCTTCTTCTCCAATAGGAGCGTGTCCTCGAGGTTCTGTGCATTCAGTGCATCCATAACCTCACACCTCCACATCCCGAAATTATTAGTTCCATTGAACTTAACAACTTCAATTCTTGAGTGATTCATTGTTTTAACAGAAGCAATCTCTTCTGCCATTGAGATTTCCCTGATTCTCTATCTATGCGGAAGTAGTCACCAACTTGAAATAGATCCCAACACAAATAAAAAATCAGATTTTTACCTGTCCCTTGGAACCCTAGATCGAGTTTCTTTCCAGATCTACTTCACCACGGATTCAACGAGCCCTCCTTGAGTCCTTCTGAGATCGACACACGATCTCCTTGAACACCCAATGCCTCAGATCTGAGATCGACACACGATCTCCACCGGATCCTATCTCGAGCCCTCCGAATCCTCAGAAATCCCAAAGAGTAACCTGGATGCTCTGATACCACTTGTTGTGCGCACCGACAACAACCGATAGAGGATCCCACAAATCTCCAGCACAAGAACAAACCCAAAACAAATCCAAGAAGAACACACAATCGCAAAAACAAGATCTAACGAGGTTCGGCCAACGTGCCTACGTCCTCGGGGCAATCAGAGAGAGATTTAATTTACTTGGAAGAAGATTACACTTGTTGGCAGCCTCTTTGAATGCAAGAGAGCTCCAGCAGTTCCTTCTCCAGGATCTTCTACAAGATTACAAACCCTAGAAAACACTAGCAGCCCCTTAAATACAACAGGTTTCCGAACTACAGATTTCAGCCCAAACCCGACTGTCGGTCGACGGGACGGTCGACCGACCCTTCCACCGGTCGACCGGCCGGTTGACCGATTCTAACCGAGAGTTAGGGTACAGTCAGTCGGTCGACCGGCCGGTCGACCGAGATTCACTTGTGCACGTTGTGCACGTCCGGTCGACCGGCCCGGTCGACCGGAGAACCTGTTCTGCTGCTGCTGCTTGTTTTCTGCTGCTGTTTTCCTTCGTCTTCGTCGTTGACTTCCTCGGCGATCACTCGACGACCCCTCGACGATCCTAATCAACTTCCCCATCAGTAAACTCTCTCTTTCCAACAGTTGAATCATCTCAAATTATTCATACATGAATGCATAAGTAAAACCCATTCCAGGGTCATATATAAACTGCTCCAAATCCAACAAGGCCCAGATATACACATAGAATTTGCAGGGAATCATGTTTATGTTGAATCACAGAACACTTTCAAAACAAAAATAAGTACACAGGAGAACAAAAATTTATAAACAGACTAGAAAGATATATTGTTCACCAGAACAAACGTGCGCCGTTTATAATAAAAATGCTTGTTGTGCACCAAATAAGCAATAGAAATGATAATCGCATCACCCTAAAATAATCTTCACACTGGTTCTGCATGACAACTTTTGATCACATATTATCTCTTAACCCTTGCGAAAGCACATTATTTTTATCCCTCATTTTTGGTGCTTAATTCATCTTAACCCTTCAAGATGGGTTATCTCAATTCTTATGCAGTTTTTTCATAAACGCTAACCACAACCACCACCACCCCACGACACAACCACCACCTAGTTTGCACCCTAAGAGCAAATATGTATCAATGGTAGTGATCTAACTGACATTTCCCATCCTTGTGTAAAGCAACAGGTTGGAATGCATAGGAGATAAATATCCAACGTAAAACTAGTGAAACACAAGAAAATGCGTGCTAGGGACCAGGTATTTGAAGAATGACAAGATCAATCGATGCATGTATAGAAACGAGAAACAAGGCTATAGATCATGTTAATGGTTATGGTTTATTTTTTTTCCGATCCTTTATCCCCCTTCTTTCCAGGTTTGAAGAATGACAAGAAGTACAAACCAAAGTGTGTTGGTGAAGAGGGAAAGAGCTCCTTTAAGGGCCTCTGAAGGAATAATTAAACTGTTTTTTCCTGCGGAAATAAAGAAAATCACTCAAATTGCAGCCATTTATTGACATGCTATGTTTGCATTGCAATGGATATTTCAGCATTCCAGTTTGAGTCAAATTCCTATCTCGATAAATAAAATGTCTCTTCATAGCAGGCAAAGTGTTATAATTTTGTGAAAGACAATCAGGTGAACCTTCAAAGACCTTCAGGTCTTCCACATTCCCATGACCACATTGAGTCAAAAAATTGAGTTTCGTATTATAATCAGTTAAGATTTTAAACTCATGTTCACTAGAGAGAGTTTTTTAATCATATCATCCTTTCTTTTAATCACATGTTGTTAGTGGAGCAATGTAAGACTGATTAATAGCAAATGTTGTTTCAATGATACCAAAAAGGTTTCTGATACCAGAAATTTGCTAGCATGAGCTCCAGTTAAGAGGTCCTAAAGCTTAAAACTAATCAGCTAATATCGGCTACAAAAAGTACTATTCACAGATCTCATGATCATGAGTTTTTATCGATCATCAATAGATGAAATTCTCAAAAGATATTGGATACTGTTGTTTATTGGGTTCCCACTGGAATTTTCAAGGAAATCAAAATACACAGTTATAAGAATCATGATAGTTAACAAATAATGGCAGGTTCACTTTTTTGTCTTCAACAGTAAATTGTCCAGAATCAAATGATCACCAATGAATGCTTACCTCAATTGTTGCATTTGGAGGTATTTCTTGAACTCCTTTGCTTCCATAAGCCAATGAGGAGGAACAATCAACAATCTCTGCAAAATTAAAGATCAAGAAAGAGTAAATTGATAAACAAACCTAATCAATCCTTACAAGAATTTATGGATTTTTTCTCTCAAATTAGATTAGTTTCACAATTGGAGATTCCTTTGTGTGATTGCTTATTAAACATTATCGGAAGGCTCAAATATTTTGGAATGACACTAGTGACATCGAAAAACCAAAAAATAAATAGACACAGTGAAGCCTAGAAACAAAGAATACTCGAGCACAACAAACCAACCCCTGCCCAAAGAGAGGAAAAAAAAAAGTTTCAAAATATTTGTTAGTGCATTGACATTCAATATTAATTTCTTCTCTTGGCAAAATGAATATCACAATTGTCAGAATCTATGATTTCAAGCTAAACAAGTAGCAATTAAGGATGTCAAGAAACTAAATGTCTGAAAGGCCATAATAGAGTATTGAGTAGCATAAGGTTATTCTCTATCGGCCTAGCACTTGCTAAATCTTGTTCTCAGAATGTTCAATCATGTTAGGACGTTTGAACAGGCGACCTGTCTGATGCGGCACATGAGATGCAGGTGACACACTACAGGGTTTATGAACTTGTCCGACCCTCAGTCGAAACTATATCAACCATGCTAAAAAAAACTGGTATCGCCATAATTTTGAGTATGAGAATATACGTAAAGTAAACAACATCAGATTATTGTAAGTGTAAAAGTAAAAGACGATGTGGAAGAAATACAATAGTGAAAGATGGTTGTGTGAAATTCTCGCGCAATAAGCTCGGTTTACCCTGCATTCTAATCTACGTTGGGCATGTAATGACACAGACATCTACGTTTTGGTCATGGTATTGAAAAGAATGCAAAGTGAATAATCATATATGAACAATAACACTGAATTAATCATAGCAGACAGATGGAACGTATGAATCTAAGTTACAACCATTAAACCTGGCCACCACTTTCATTCCTTCAACCCCCAAATCCAATCTTTTAAGGACAGATCCTCTCTCTGATGGACCAAAATCAAAAACCATAAGGCTACAAATATTTCAAAAATAATCAGTGTACCGTAAAGACACTACTGCAGGTAACTTTACTGAAATTACTCGAGCTGTTAGATTGATGGTCTTTCGTGGTCATACTAGCCCTCCATGAATCTGGTTATACAAGAAATTACCATACAAGAAGGGAAAGCATAAGGAATATAAACTTCATGCCTTCATGAAGAATAGTTGATTAGAGATAGATGGCAAAAATAATTATTCTAGGGGTGCATCCATATGTTCTTAACAAAGTTCACAATACGAAGTAACCAAATGCAATAACTGTCCTCAGTAGTAAAATAAGTAGCACCATGACATCTTTTTACTCTGATGTACCGTTCACCAGCACCACCGCCACCACCACAGCCACGACGCCCCTGTCTGCTAGTCGTAAAAGTGATGCCCCTCCACTTGGCAACATAATGTACCCACACAAGTTTAATAATTAAATCCATTAGTTGTAGGAAAAGGCTTAGAAGGAAAATAAGATACGTGTGTAAAGAGCTATGTTGGATATGGTTCAACAGGAAAATTGGCATATCCATGTTAATGGCATGAAAAGGCTAGCAGGAGAGCTTAGAATGAAAAGTAAGTTTCTGCAATTTTTTGCTCAGAACTAGATCAGTAAACTCTAAAATGTTCTTCACATAAATGGAGGATAAAATAAAATTAATGAGCATCATGAGATGTAAATTTGTAATTTTGTACTATAATCTCACACAAGGAGAGTTTTTTTTTTTTTTTTGCAAATATGTTTTCAGTTGATTCGGAAATCTGTTCGATTTGACTCATTTTATGCTAAGATTAATTTGGTTCCTATAGAACATCATCTTATACTACTTCGAGACTCTCCCGGGTCTGGGAAATTTTGGAGGCTAATTGATATGTTCTCAAACTGCATGACCAAAAAAGTAGGCCTACCATTACTGTAGCATAATGGTAAAACCTCTTTGCAGTCTGCAAGGAGTCTTGGGTTCAACTCCCGCTTGCACTAGACTACAACCTATATTCCAAAAAAAATTGGTCTATGTATCTTCCCAACTAACATAAAGTACACCAAAGTTTGAATCTCAGCCAGTATCGTTATCAGAACGGTTTGTAGTAAAGATACAAGAAATTTTTTTGGGAAAGATGCAATTTCTAAAGCATTTCTTTGAGGTATCCAAAGAAAGCATATGGATAGAGATCCAAGAAATTCTCAACCAAAGTAATATAAATGCAATCCAAAGGACTTCTACCCGAAATAAGATCTTAGGGATTTCGATCCCAGCTACCCAAATAGGACCTATGCCAAAGAAAAATAAAGGGGAAAGCCGATCGAGCTTTCTAAATTGGATCAAAGTGTTGGTCAGATCCCATTTTGGTTCTAGAGCTGATGCGAGTAGTTCTGTATGTTGTGCGGAAGTTCTCTCCCCCTGTCATGCAATGTAGGTTCTTGTCTTTTTTCCTTTTTATGGATTCTACAGAACAGTTGTACTTAAAAACAAATCAAACCTGTATGCCAGCACCCGAGCATTGATTGTATCTTCCTGTTTTTCTAAATTTCCCTAAAAAACAGTGTTCGCCGCAGGCTGAGAGATCCGCATCAGTTGAATTTATGGCTCTATCATATGTTTCTGCCAATACTAGTACCCAAAAACCAGCTGACACTCATAAAAGTCGACGATATCTGCATCAAATGTTTGGACCTACACCATCCTCAGAACCGGAAATGATATTCTGATACGACTCTTTGTCAATTGATTTTTCCAAACCTTGGGTTATACAGTATAGATCTTTCCGGCACATAGAGAGAGGAGATAAAACGCTATGATAGAATTTTTAAACTCATTGGGAGAAATAGTATAGAGATCAGAATTCAAAGAAGAGAGAACGCAGCGAATTGTAGGCCAGAACAGTGGCCGGCCGACAGCCTGGTCGACCGGCGTGCACAATGTGCACAGGCATGTTAATCTCATATTAAAGGTGGACCAATAACCTTGGTTATTTGCATTGGATTCCTATTAAAGTTAACTGATATGATATTATGTCCATATTAAAGTCACATTTATATAGTTTATTTAGTCTCTTGAAATATAAAGGTGCCATGATGGAAAGGCTTTATTTCAAGGGGTCTAATTGCAAATGTGCGACCCACTTTTCCTCCTCCTGCAAAGAATACAAAACTTACGCTCATTATTTTTGAGTCTCTCCATCAGAAAAGAACAGAGGGTTTTGGGAAAGGAAAAGGAGATAGAGAAAAGAGGATCCTTTGCATTTAGGGTTTGCAGGAATCAAAGTGAAGGACAAGGGGCTTCTTCTTTCATTCATCACAAGGATCTTCAACCTTCATCTGAATCAATGGCTTCAGGTATGTATCATGTATCAAGTTATTTACATGAATTCAATTGCTTGAGATGTATATGATTCTTTGATTCATGGTTTAATTTAATCCGCATTACAGTTGTGTTATTTCCAACATTTGGTATCAGAGCCATGATTAAAGAATCAATACATCTTGGATTTAGGAATTATGAAAAGTTAGGGTTTTGATTAACAATTCATAAAAATTGAATTTTTTGATCTTTTAATTGTAGAATTTGTAGAGGATTTAATAGCCCTAATATCATGTTCATATTCCTCTAATTATGCAATTAAATTGGGATCAAAATCAAGGAATTAAAACCCTAATTTTTGATAATTATGGATTAAAATCGTCGGAACAGGACCTGTCTCAAATAACTGTTTCGTCGACTATTAGTCGACTAATAATAGGCTATAGTCGACTAATTTATTTTCCCGAAAGTTGAGAACTTTCTGTTGGATTCAGGAGTCGACTTATAACTTTTGACTAGTCGACTAGTAAAGTGTATAGTCGACTAACCATTTTGTCAAGTCGACTAATTTTCAACCGAAAGTTTATCTTCCCACAGGAGTCGACTAATAAAATTGTGTAGTCGACTAATAAAATATATAGTCGACTAATAATATTGGTATAGTCGACTAACTTTCTTTTGCCCTAGTCGACTAGACCTAAATGTGTAGTCGACTGGACTTGACCCAAGTCGACTAATCCTTCCTTGTAGTCGACTAATACCTGTTAATAATCAATCATAATGTACATTACACATTTAAGTTATTGTGTTAGTATTGATTGATGCTTGGTCAAGTAATGTATTGAGATATTATGGCTTTACTCAAATAAAAGGATTAGAGAATATTATTGGTTAGTTTTGTATTCATAAGGCTTATTGATTTAGTAGTTGTCAAAGTGACCTAGGTTAGTAAATCTTATGAATATACAACTACATAAAAGACTTGTCATGTAAGTGACAATAAAGACAATAATATTCTCGATGGCGGTTCTAGTTAGGAGATTGGGACTGGCCCAAAGGAAAGTCTCTTTCAAATAATTATGAACCGGGGTAGGGTAGTATAATTTATGTAACTTAGTGGTGTGGAATTGGATACCCAAAGGTAACATGACTTACTAACTAAGTGACATAAATTATATTAGACCTACATAGGTGATAAAAGTTCTCACCTAAAGAGTGAACACTAGATATGCTTAGGTTTCGCCCAAAGGAGAAATCAAAGTGATATCAATAGTTCATCTTAATTAAATTTAAAACTTGTATTGATTAGTGGCCCTAATGTGAGCAATGTCCTATTATGTTTCAGTGAACGTCCCTACTTCCCTTCACACTCATACCACCAGCATTCCGGCTTTGGATGGTACCAACTTTTCAGAGTGGTTTGAACATGTACAGTTTACACTGGGTGTTTTGGACCTAGACATGGCTCTAACAGTTGATAAAACTGATGAAGTAACTGCTGAGAGTACAGCAGAACAGGTCAGCCATGCCAAAGCTTGGGAAAGGTCTAATAGGCTCAGTCTTATGTTCATAAAGATGACCATAGCTAATAACATCAAGACTTCACTCCCTCCTACAACTAATGCATCTGAACTATTAAGTGCGGTTAAAGACCGATTTAAGTCTGCAGATAAGTCATTAGCTGGCACCCTAATGGCTGAACTTACCACCATGAAATATGATGGTAATAGAGGAGTTCAGCAACACATTCTAAACATGACTGATAAGGCTGCTAAGCTAGGATCACTGGGAATGAAAGTGGATGAGTCCTTCTTGGTACAGTTCATCCTCAACTCGCTTCCTTCTCAGTTTGGGCCATTCAAGATCCACTACAATACTCATAAGGATAAGTGGAACTTGAATGAGCTAACTGGTATGTGTGTTCAAGAGGAAGTGAGACTGAGGCAAGAAGGGCAGCACTCAGTGTTGGCAGTAACTTCAGGAGGTATCCATAAGAAAAGTAAATATGGAAGAGGTAAGAGATTTCCATCAAAGAAGGAAATGACCATGGGGAAAGTAGCCAAGGTCATAGAAAAGCTTTCACTGTCAAATGCTACTTCTGTGGCAGAAAAGGACATGTGAAGAAGGACTTCAACAAGAGGAAAGCTTGGTTCGAAAAGAAAGGTACAAATCTTTCTTTTGTATGTTTTGAATCAAATCTTGCTGAAGTTCCTTCTAATACTTGGTGGATTGACTCTGGAGCCACAACTCACATAACTAATTCAATGCAGGGATTCCTTACAACCCGGAAACCGAAGGAAAGTGAGAGATTCGTCTTTATGGAAACCGTCTCAAAGTGGAGGTCGAATATGTTGGTGTTTATCGACTACTCTTGGAGACGGGTCATCAGATGGATCTTGAGGATACTTTTTATGTACCTTCGATTTCAAGAAACTTAATGTCATTATCCAAATTAGATGTTTTTGGATATTCTGTTTTGTTTAGTTGTGGAAAACTCTCTTTAATGTATAATTCAATTCCGGTTAGACATGGAATTTTATGTGATGGTTTATATAAAATTTCATTGAATGATGAGTTTGCACAATCTTTATTATCTCTGCATTCGAATGTTGGTATAAAACGTGGCTTAATAAATGAAAAATCCTCAATCTTGTGGCATAGACGACTGGGGCATATCTCCAGGGATAGAATTATAAGATTAGTGAAGACTGGGATTTTGGATAACTTAGACTTCACTGATTTTGATGTGTGTGTGGATTGCATAAAAGGAAAGCAAACCAAACACACTAAGAAAGGTGCCACAAGAAGTAAAGAACTCCTGGAAATAATTCATACAGATATTTGCGGACCACTTCCATTCCATGTTTTACTGGAGAGAGATATTTCATTACCTTTATAGATGATCTGTCACGTTATGGTTATGTTTATCTAATAAATGAAAAGTCTCAGGCTGTTGACATCCTTGAGGTGTTCATTACAGAAGTCGAGAGACAATTAGATAGAAAGGTTAAAATCATAAGGTCAGATAGAGGTGGTGAATTTTATGGTAGATATGATGAGTCAGGACAACATCCTGGTCCATTTGCCAAATTTCTAGAAAAGCATGGCATTTGTGCTCAATACACAATGCCAGGTACGCCTCAGCAGAACGGTGTTGCTGAAAGGCGGAACCGAACCCTTATGGATATGGTTAGGAGCATGATGAGCTTCTCAAATGTACCCAATTCATTGTGGAATGAAGCCTTAAAGACTGCTATGTATATCTTAAACAGGGTTCCTAGTAAGGCTGTCCCAACAACTCCTTTCGAGTTGTGGACTGGTAGGAAACCCAGTTTAAGACACTTACATGTTTGGGTTGTCCAGCAGAGGCTAGAATTTATAATCCACAAGAAAAGAAATTAGACTTAAAAACAATATCTGGGTATTTCATTGGTTATCCAGATAAGTCTAAGGGATACAAATTTATTGTCCTAACCATAGTACAAGAATAGTTGAAACTGGTAATGCCAGATTCCTGGAAAATGGTGAAATTAGTGGGAGTGCTGAACCAAGAAAGGTAGATCTTGAAGTGGTAAGGGTAAATATCCCAATACCCTTTCCTTCAAGAGAAATTGTTGTCCCTCAGCTTGATCATCAAGTTGAGATTCCAGAACAACAAGTTAATGTTGGTTCACCACTCCATGAGGATATTCCCATTGAAAATATTGTAGAACCACCACAACCGGCAGCTTTGAGAAGATCTCAAAGGGAAAGAAGATCTGCCATTTCAGATGATTATGTGGTGTATCTACAGGAATCTGATTATGATATTGGGATAAATAAAGATCCAGTTTCATTTTCACAAGCCATAGAATGCAATGATTCTAGTAAATGGGTTGATGCTATGAAAGATGAGTTGAAATCTATGGACCAAAATCAAGTCTGGGATCTCATTGAATTGCCTTATAACAGTAAGAAAGTCGGATGTAAATGGGTCTTTAAGACCAAGCGCGACTCTAAAGGCAATGTCGAACGATATAAGGCTAGACTTGTGGCCAAAGGTTTCACTCAGAAAGAAGGCATTGACTATACAGAGACCTTCTCTCCAGTATCAAAGAAGGATTCTCTTAGAATCATTATGGCACTTGTAGCTCATTATGATTTGGAGTTACATCAAATGGATGTGAAAACTGCTTTTCTAAATAGAAATTTGGATGAGGATATCTACATGGAGCAACCTGAAGGGTTCGCAATTAAAGAACAAGAACACTTGGCTTGCAAATTAAAGAAATCTATATATGGACTTAAACAAGCTTCCAGGCAATGGTATATAAAGTTTAACGATACCATTACCTCTTTTGGATTTACAGAAAACACTATTGATCAGTGTATATATCTAAAGATCAGTGGGAGCAAGTTTATTTTTCTGGTTCTGTATGTAGATGACATCTTGTTGGCCAGTAGTGATCTTGGTTTGCTGTATGAAACTAAAAGCTATCTTACCAAGAATTTTCAGATGGTTGATATGGGTGAGGCAAATTATGTTATTGGCATAGAGATCTTCAGGGATAGATCTCAAGGATTGCTAGGATTGTCTCAGAAAGGTTATATCAACCGAGTCTTGGAAAGATTTCATATGGAAATGTGTTCAGTCAGTCCTGCACCCATTCAGAAGGGTGACAGATTAAGTGGTAGCCAGTGTCCCAGAAATGACTTAGAAAAGGGTCAAATGCAGAAAGTTCCGTATGCATCAGCTGTTGGGAGCTTGATGTATGCAAGCACTTGTACCAGGCCAGATATCAGCTTTGCTGTTGGGATGTTGGGAAGATACCAAAGCAATCCAGGAATGGAGCACTGGAAGTTGGCTAAGAAGGTTATGCGGTATCTTCAAGGGACAAGGACTATATGCTCACATACAGGAGATCAGATCAGTTGGAGGTGATCGGCTATTCAGACTCAGATTTTGGTGGTTGCCCAGATAGCAGGAAGTCTACATCAGGATTTATTTTCTTGCTAGCAGGTGGGGCAATCTCGTGGAAGAGTGTGAAGCAGTCCATTATTGCTTCATCCACGATGGAGGCTGAGTTCATAGCTTGTTTTGAGGCCACAAATCATGCATTATGGCTAAGGAATTTCATCTCAGCACTTGGTGTAGTTGACTCTATTGCCAAGCCGCTGACGATATATTGTGACAATACAGCAGCCGTATTCTTCTCTAAGAATGGTAAGTACTCTAATGGTTCTAGACACATAGAACTTAAGTACTTGGTGGTTAGAGAAAGAGTTGAGAAACAGAAAGTGTCAATTGTAAGTTTAAGTACCACTTTAATGGTTGCTGATCCAATGACAAAGGGATTGCCTCCAAAGACATTCAAGGAACATGTTGTAAGAATGGGTCTTTTGGGCAATCTGTAAATGTGTATTTTGGTACTTATGTAATTGACATTATTGTACAAATAAAAGTTTTTGTTTCTGTGTTTCCTGTTATCCAATTATGTGTGCACATATTATGTTTGGATGTATGTTAAACAGGAAATGTCTTTACAAGACAATTACAGGGGTCATTAAGATTATGGACTCAATTAGTAAGGGTTATCAATGTTGTGGTACATAGAAGGGAGTATGACGTGGATGTTGTATAACCGCTATGACTCGCATTGGTGGTCCAAGCTAATTGCGGTATTATAGTATTTCATATTTGGGCTTATCAGTTATTGTTTGTTTTAAAATTCGTGATCACGTGTCAAAGTTTTTCAGTATGAAATCCAATGGAGTCAAAATGATTTTTAAATGAGTCTTTTCATTTATTTGTTTTCTAAAGTTTTAACCTAATCGGTTAATGGTCCAAGTGGGAGAATGTTAATCTCATATTAAAGGTGGACCAATAACCTTGGTTATTTGCATTGGATTCCTATTAAAGTTAACTGATATGATATTATGCCCATATTAAAGTCACATTTATATAGTTTATTTAGTCTCTTGAAATATAAAGGTGCCATGATGGAAAGGCTTTATTTCAAGGGGTCTAATTGCAAATGTGCGACCCACTTTTCTCCTCCTGCAAAGAATACAAAACTTACGCTCATTATTTTTGAGTCTCTCCATCAGAAAAGAACAGAGGGTTTTGGGAAAGGAAAAGGAGATAGAGAAAAGAGGATCCTTTGCATTTAGGGTTTGCAGGAATCAAAGTGAAGGACAAGGGGCTTCTTCTTTCATTCATCACAAGGATCTTCAACCTTCATCTGAATCAATGGCTTCAGATATGTATCATGTATCAAGTTATTTACATGAATTCAATTGCTTGAGATGTATATGATTCTTTGATCCATGGTTTAATTTAATCCGCATTACACTTGTGTTATTTCCAACAAGGCACAGCTCGGTCGACCGTAGCAAGGAGAACCGTCGACCGGCACGGCCGACTGACTGGCATGCCCAACTCTCTGTTGGTTCGATCGAGGTCGGCCGACAAGCGGCTGCGTCTCCTGTTCGGATTCAGACTTCGCTTCTGAATTGAAGTCGAATCCAATTGTGATTTCCTAAAACCTAGAGACTCTCTGTCTATAAATAAAAGGGTAGAACCCTCATGAATAGTATGCGAGGAAAAACTTCTACTTGGTTGTTGAATCAATAAATCTCTCTCTCCCGTGCCCGAGGACGTAGGCAAATTATCAAACTTTATTAAATATTGTGTGTGGCTTTCTCTCTTGTTATTTTGCTCTTGTCTTTTGGGTATTTTTCTGATGCATCTCTCTCTGTTGGTTGGGTTCCTCGTTGGTTGTTGCCCTGCGCGCGCAACACATACCATTTCAGTTGATCAATCCAGCCATTTTCAAGTGCTAAATTGGATTTGTCAGTTCAGTTGTGCTCTCACTACAGTTGCAAAGGACTTTTAATGCATGGTGTCCTTGGACATAGGGATGGCTAATGGAGCGGGTTGACCCGCTTCGACCGCCCTGTGCGACCCGTTTGAGTCGCACAGGGCGGGTTGCGGGTCAACTCAGATCCGCCTCGTTTAGGGGCGGGTCAACCCGAGTTGACTCGTCCCGTTTAAACGGGACGGGTCAGATTCGTCCCGTGACGAATCACGGGAAGAATCGGGTCGGGGAAAATTTTTCCCGGCCCCTCCTCTTTTTTTTTTTTTTTTTAAGTCCTATATTATTATATATGTGAGACGGAAAAATTAGTTTCAGACCCCTATTTTATTTTTTTTATTTTTTTAAACCCTCAACAGCTTAAAAAATTACCTATTGTGGTAAATTTGAAAATTTTGAAAATAAAATAATAATAAAAATCTGAGACGGGTCTAACCCGTCTCGGCGAATCCGGGTAACGAACCCGATTCTTGATTCGTCTTGTTTGGATTCGTCAACCCGTCTCGTAACGGATTCGTTAGCTAACGGGACGAATCAACCCGATTCGTCCGTTAGCCATCCCTACTTGGACAAGATGACTTCCAAATTGTGAGTAAATGAACCGTGGACTTTCAAATGATGCCTCAAGTTGTGTAAAGCAAATACAATGATAGGTTCTAGGCTTGGAACTTTTAGCATTTCAAAATTCCCATGGGTATTTTCAACAAGCGTTCACTAATTCTCTATGCACTAATCTCATCATGGGGTTTACAATCTGAAGAGTTCCTTTTATGCTTGAAGCTTTCTGTTCTATCACTGTGTTAAGAAATACAATTTGATTAAGGGTTTGCCTTACTTAGGAGTTACTATATTTTGGAGTTACGATATTATGTAAGTTTATACCTATATATTGCCCATTTAGTTTCCAATTGAATTAACATTTCAGAGTCATCTCTCTAAAATTTTAGCCACCATCAAAGTTTTCTTATTTTCATTGTCGTCGTCTCCCACGAGCTTGTGCCCACAGCAAAACCCTAATTCCGACCTTGGACTTACACGTGTCACCCTTGTTTAATTTCGATGATGTCAGCCATCTCTGTTCGTGAGTCTTCAACATCAACTATTCTTTTAAGAAGAATTCATAATCGTATTTCTCTCCTACTCATTATTCGGTTCTCGATATTTTAACCACCGTGAGTTCACATGGGGTATTAAAGAATACAATTATATTCAGATTATAACACTATTATAATTAGGATATTTAGGAGTTTCTATATTGTGGACTTTTCATAATTTTTGGACATTGCCGTCATAAATAATATACCTATTTCAGTTTCTCAATTGAATTAACACGCTATTATGCTTAACTTGCACTCTGTTGAAGAGTTAATTTGTCCATTAAAACCTAAAGAAGTGATTGCAATATTATTGAGCAGATTCCAAACTCTAAGGCCTCGTTTGACAACAGAGTTTCTGAAACTAGGGTTTCATTTATGTTAAAAATGAAACTGAGGTTTGTAACCATGCAAATCCAAGTTTCTAGGACTCCATTCAGGCTGGAGTTTCCCAGACCCCGATTTCATAAGGTTTGGAGGCATCCGTATCTCCATTTCCCAAACTCCATTTTGGTTCCCAAACGAGGTCAAGTTTCACAAATCTTGTTTTGGGTCCCAAACTCTCCCAAACCTTAATTTGGGAAACTAAACCTGATTCCCAGATGAGGCCCTGAGACCATCTCCAAGGGGCCGGAAAATCCAGCCCCCTTCAACAAATTAAGAGACATTAGGGGGTTTGTACTTCAAGGGGCCGAAAAATCCAGTCCCAAACTCTCCTCACTTCCAACTAAAGTCCCTACAAATATCGCTTAATTTGAGGAGGCCAAAAAGTTCCTTAGCAGCCTCTTTAACATGTGACCCCCACCATTTTAACCTTTTATTTTTTAATAAGTTTTAGTAAATTTAATTAATATATAAAGTAATATATTAATCAATATTATTAATATTTAATATTTATTAAATACTGGATTAATACATGAAAATTTTAATTATTAATATTTAATAATTAATTAATACGAATTTTATATTTAATAGTTAATTAATACATAAGATATTTATTTAAATTTGCTTATTACAAATTTATTAAATAAATAAAATTTCATTCCAAACATAAAATATTAAAACAAAGGGTGGAAGGGGGCAATTAAGGGAGTACCCTTGAAGACTAATAACCCCTTAATGGTTTCTTAGTCTCCTCTACCCTCTTAAATAAGGGATCTTCAAGGGAATCCTTGGAGATGCTCTAACTAGAAAGCATTGCAGGTTTTGAGATTTTAGATTATAGGGACAAATTTCATTAATAAAAAAGTTACCCAAGCCACCTTAACTTGCTTACATGCTTATGACAGGCATTCAAACTTATTAGTGATCTTAAACAAAACCAATGGTTCCCAAAAAAAAAATCTTAATATCAAAGGAGTTAAGATATGTGTTAGATTTTATTCTTTTTTATAATTAATTTGGAATCCAAGTTATTAGTTAAAACCCATATAATAAAAATGATTTATTAAGAAAATGATTTAATCATTTATTATCATAGATTAAACCAAATATAAGATTAATCCAACCAATCACTAAACTCTATTATTATTATTTTCGTAATTTACTAGGTTTCAAGTATACATCTAAAAAGAAGAGCTGAGTTTCGGCTTTTGACAGCTTAGAGTTGTCAGCTTTAAAATTTGTGAGTCTTAAATGATAATCCTTTTCACCATTGCCAATGCAAGGAATAAGTAAGAGTTAAATCAGAAGCTTTCCATTAATAGGAAACCATTAAATCTTCTTTTGGCACTTAGCCGGATCTCATATATTAGTTGTATATCAGCCAATGTCGACAGTAACCCGTCGGACCTTATTGTTGGGATTTGGATCGAACAAATAGTCCCACACCGGCCAGACATGAGAATGGTCTTGGGTATATAAAGATTTGGGAAACTTCACTTAAAAAGTTAGTCTTTTAAAATGATGTCCTAAATCCTTCAATTGATATATCAACCTACTTTTGAAATCTTGTAATCCAAGGATCTTTAAGCAAAATGATATCAATATGTATATTTGCAAACTAGCTCAGCACGAGGACAAAATCACATTTTGCTAAACTCAAATGACTATTTTAAGAACATAATTTAAAATCTCACTATTAGTATCAGTCAATGCTTTCAGTACCAAGCTCATCAATACAGGGTGTCAATATCAAACATATCAGCGATATCGACCACGATAATCAAAATGACATCGATATATTCTTGCAAACTGGCTCAACGTGGAAGTAAAGAGGCACTTACAATCAATTAAGATAAATTTTATCTATAACGCTGACAACACTATGATGGATCAATTTAGTAATTAACATGATATGGTTTTACGTTTTGAATTATAATTTTGCTTTTGTTGTGAAAGTCATCTGTTGGCCCAAAGGCCCAACGCTCTAGTTTTGATGATGATTAACTTATATAGTTATAATACTAATGATCTTGTATTTAATTAGTCTCAGATAATTGATCAAGATCTTAGTAGGTGTTTAGCTTCAACAAAGGACTCGAAGTCAAATTTTGGAGCTAGCACGTGTTGATTCAAGAACTCGCGCATCAAGATTGCATCAAGTACTCAAGAGGAGTCTACCTCTTTGGATTAAGGTTTGGACCAAGTCAAGAAGGAGAAGAAAATTTTCAAGAGAAGATTTTCAAGAAGGTTTGTGTCAAGTTTGTAAGTGTCAAGATTTATTTTTAGATAAAATGTAAAGGATAGATTAGTTGGTGGATTGCTCAAGTTCATTTATACACACAAAATTTATATATGTTTTAGAAAACACTGTTTTGGTTTTTGAGCTTCAAAGTATACATGTGTTTTATCAAAACCTATTTTAGAGTTTATTGTCAAAAACATAGATATTTCATCATATATGTGTAGTGGAGTATATCCATACACACTAAGCTTCAAAAGTGTTTAAAATATCTTATTTTTGTATGTGGAGAAGTTTTGAAAAACCGTTTTTCAATTTGGAGATTATTTTTGAAAAATACGATTTTTGTTTAAAGCCAAAATTTCTATATTACAAAAATGGTTCAAAAAGATTGTAATATGTATTGATTTTTTATCACACATATTTGTACTTCAAAGTATTTCAAAGAACTTATTTTTGTAGAATTTATGAGATTTTATTAAAGATATAAAAAATCAAGTTTTAATCCTAAATGTTTGACCTGGCTTTCTGCCGGTCAACCGATGTGCACAAACGTGCAAAGCCAGTTTGGTTGGAGGGCCAGTCGATCGACCCGGTCGACCGCCAGAGAGCTTTGCTCTCTGGATCTGGCTCCGGTCGACGGGCGGTCGACCGGCAGAGAGCTCTGCTCTCTGGATCCAGGCCCGGTCGACGGGCGGTCAACCAGTGGCACAACGTCGGAAATCCGACCGTTGGCCGGTCGACCGGGCGGTCGACACCTGCTGACTTGGCCTCCAACGACCATATTTTGGGAGCGTATAAATTGGGGTTCTCTTGGACTGTTTTAGATAAGATTTTTGAAGAGTTTTCAAGCTAGTTTTTCCTATCTCTCTAAGAGGTTTTCTCCACTTGTTTAAGAGCTAATTCTTTCATATCAAAAGGAGAGTTTATCAAAAGTGTTTTCAAAAGAGATTCTTGAGTTTTTTCTCTACCATTCTATCTTATTTTCTCACACATACTTGAGCTATCCATTGCTATTCAATCCTCGAGGGATCTTTATTGTGAGAGTGTTTTTAGGTGATCAAAGTGTTGAGATCACCAAAGTGTTCTACTTTGTATTTGAGGAGGCGAACTTGCGAGTTCGTGTTGTTTCAAGTTCTTGTGTGAGCTCAGTGTAGAGGTGCGACCTCGGCAAGCTAGTGTGCTTGCGTGTGTTGTTCTTGTGGAAACAAGAGAGGGACTAGTGAGTCCGAGGAGTTCTAGTGTGAACTCGTTGTAGGTGTTGCTGCACCGAGTGATCGGTGGGGTCGATTCTAGTGAAAATCCTTCATAGTGTTGAAGGCGGGGACGTAGAGCAAGTGCTCAAACCTCGAAACAAATCTCCGTGTTTGCGATTGCTTTCTCTCTCTCTCTATCTCTCACTTGTGTTTATATCTTACATGCTTACTTTGCGTAAATCTTTATATGCTTGATATATCTTGTGCTTAATCGTTATATGCTTGGGATTATTTGCTTACACTTGTATTCAACTAAGAGAGCCATAGCGGCACCTCAACTCTTATCTAGAGGAATCTTGAGGAGATAGTCCAGAGCCCTTTACCGGAAATTCAGCTACACTCTTATGTTAAACTTGGTATGTTTAGCTTAATAATTTTTAGTTTGCATAAATAGTTTTAATTCCGCATTATTTCATCATTAGATTAGCTAGTCACCTATTCGCCCCCCTCTAGGTGAACTTCAATTGGTATCAGAGATTGGTGCTCTTGATTTAAGTCTAAAAACCTAGAGTTAAAACCTCATTTTTAGCTAATCACAATATTCGTACGCACACATAGATTTCATGACACCTCCCATGTTTGATATTCTTAACATCCAAATTTGGAAGGTTAAGATGTCAATGTACCTCAAAGCCCTAGATATTCACGTTTATTTTGCCACTATTAAAGATTCATATTATTTAAATGGCAAAAACCTTGAGACTAATGCAAAGCCCTTCATGCTTTAAGATCTACCCTAAATGATGAATTTTTATTTAGGGTTGCTAATTTGATTCGGCTTTTGTAGTATGAAATATTATAGTCTCCCTTGGCGCACAAAAGCAATACTATGCGGGGAGCGACTTAGATGATGGAAGTAATACTTCCAACATATGCTACATGGTCCATGGGGATAACCCCCTTGAGGTAAATTCTGAATCCGAGTTTGGTGAGGATGTTGACATGTCTTATGATGAGCTTCCTTTATTTTGTCAACAACTTCTTGAAAAATATGATTTGCTCAAAAAAGATAATAAAAGATTGAAAAAGATATGATTCCATTTTAAAAGAAAAAGATTCCTTTCAAAATAAATTGGAATGCATCTCAAATGAAAATGAATTTTTGAAAAAGGAGAATGTTTTCTTATCTTTAAAATTAAATGATCTTCATGAAGCAAATAATTCCTTGAAAAATAAAATTAATTTGGTGAAAAAAGAAAAGAAATTGCTTTGGATGAAAATAACTCTTTGAAAAGAAAAATTGTGTTCTAAAAAAGAAAAATTTTCTAAAAAGAAAAAGATTGTTGATTCTCATTCTTGCCATGCTCTTCATGCTACAATTAATAAAAATGAGATTCAAGTTTTGAAAAATAGAATAAATTGTTTGAGCTCAACTTTGAGCAATTGTGCATTTAACCATTCTATATTGGAAACCTTATTTCAAAAGAAACAAGCTCCACATGTTCATGCACATCACCTACAGCATACATATGCACACTTTTCATATCATGATCACACTCATATGCATGTTAGAGTGTACAAATGTACACATTGCGACCACAAAGGCCATTTAGCAAAGTTTTGTTTTGATAAGGTAAATTCTACAAATTTTGCTAATAAAAATATTTGGGTTCCTTACAATGCTAACCCCCGTGGACCCAAAAGAAAATGGGTGCCAAAATCTCCACCACTCGTGTTTGATGTAGGTGTGCGCTCTCACATGACGTGAGAGGGTTGGTGCCTTGGTGGTGGATGCATGAGTTAGATAGACACACCAAATTGATGCATCACTATGAAGAAAGTTTGATGGGAGGACCACTATGTTTTGGAGGCTTGGAGAATAGTGCATATGGTTTGATAACTATCTCTAAACTCCTATTTTAGTTTACATGCTTCAACATTGATAATTTTAGCATGTTTTGAATTTATGTTAAATATTCTTGTTTTGTACTTCATGTGATGAATACTTGTTTAGATGAATTTTTCATTAAAACTTGTGTATATACTTGTACAAGTAGTGAGCTACACTTGATTTTATATGTTTATGTCTCATTGCTCATTTGTACTCATTACATGTACATGTATAACTTAGTTTTAATGATTCTTTCATTTATACTTTTTTCCCTATCCTTGTGCATGTTTTGCTTCATGTATATGCTATTTTTTGTTTAAAACTAATAAATATATATGTATACCCCTGAGTCACTTGCCTTCATGCAAATTACATTATGGACTCGTTTGTGTTTAGGATAGGTATGTATATTGTTAGTTTTGATAGAACATACATATACCTTGAAGTTTAATTTTAATGAAAAATACATTTTTATGATTTTCATATTTTTGATAAAAGAAATTTATGTTTATTTTGAGCTTTATTGATTATTTTCATGAATATGCTAATCACATGACTCTGTGTACTTACATTATTTCTTTGTTTACTCATGACTTTGCTTCATGAGCATATTTTTAAGCTTTATAGATTTTGAGTGTCAATTTTTGTGTACTTAACAATGTTTCATAAGATACATATGATTTGGTTTCATGTTTGAAGGATTTAATTAGTTTTTCAAAAATTATTTTAAACTAGTTATTTATTCTTCATTTGGTAGTATTTTCAATTTACAACTATTTTCAAATCTTATTTTTGAAAACCCCTACCTTCTAAGGGCAGTTGGTTGGGCAACTATACCTTGTATGCTCAAAATTTAAAATCTATTTAAACATGTGCATGAATAGGGTGGATAGTTATGAGTTATACACAAGAACTTCATGTAATTCTATTTTTGTATACTCCATATGTGTTTTCTATATATGTATGGCTCAAATTTCAATAAATATTAATTTCAAATTGTATTTTCTTTTTCATACATATATATATGTTTTGATTGTGCTTGATTTAAAATATCTTTACTTGTTAAAAGCACAAATTATGTTTATGCTAAGCTTGACTAATTTTTAAATGTTAATTGGTATATTAAGGAGCTTATACATTATTTTTATTGGTATTTCAATTGATATCAAAATATACTTCATATTTTACCTTTTAATTGGTATAAAAAATTTACAATGTTTCAATTTCAATTGGTATCAAAAATCTACTATTCGTATCTTAAAATTTTGTTTATTTTACAAGTGTACCAAATTTTGTTTTAGGAAATTTCAAGATTTTGCTTTAAGTATTATCAAAATTTTATTTAAAAATATTTTGATATGCATTGTCTATATGCAAGGGGAGCTTATATCTCTTCTATATATAGATTCATGTTGAGTGTATCTTATATTGAGAAACTTGACATCTCTTCTTTATGTGATACACGTGTGTAGGGGGAGCTTAACATCTTCTCTTATACATTGTATAATATGCTTTATGTGAGTTAGGGTGTTGTCATCCCTTCTTCATGTAATGCATGTATGCAGGGGAGCTAACTTCACGTCTCTCTTCTTCATGGATGTATATCGCATATATATCTTTATTGTTTATTTTATTTTTGCCCCTTTGTTGATGAATTGACAAAAAGGGGAAGAAGAATTTTGAGAGTTTATGCATGTTTATTTTCTTGTTTATGCATATATGTTTTGTTTATGTAAAAAGGGGAGAAGAATTTGATGAGTTATGCATGTTTATCTCCTTGTTTATGCATATATGTTTGTTTAGTTTTATGCACTTCATTGAATATATTTATGTTTATTGTTATGCATGAGTTAAGGGGGAGCTTCTATGAAGCTTATCTTTAATCCATGCATATATAACTCTATGAGTTTTGTCATCATCAAAAAGGGAGAGATTGTTGGCCTAAAGGCCCATCGCTCTAGTTTTGATGATGATTAACTCATGTAGTTATAGTACTAATGATCTTGTGTTTAATTAGTCTCAGATAATTGATCAAAATCTTAATAGGTGTTTAGTTTCAACAAAGAATTCAAAGTCAAGTTTGGAGATAGCACGTGTTGATTCAAGAGCTCGCGCATCAAGATTGCATCAAGTACTCAAGAGGAGTCTAGCTCTTTGGATCAAGGTTTAGACCAAGTCAAGAAGGAGAAGAAGATTTTCAAGAAGACTTTTGTCGAGTTTGTAAGTGTCAAGATTTGTTTTAGATAAAATGTAAAGGATAGATTAGTTGGTGGATTGCTCAAGATCATTTACACACATACAAAATTTATATGTGTTTAGAAAATACCGTTTTGATTTTTAAGCTTCAAAGTATACATGTGTTTATCAAAACCTATTTTAGAGTTTATTGTCAAAAATATAGATATTTCATCATATATATGTAGTGCATTATATCCATACACAGTAAGCTTCAAAGTGTTTAAAATATCTTATTTTTGTATGTGGAGAAGTTTTGAAAAATCGTTTTTCATTTGGAGATTGTTTTCGAAAAATACGATTTTTGTTTAAGGCCAAAACTTCTATATTACAAAAATGGTTCAAAAAGTTTGTAATATTATTGATTTTTGATCACATATTTGTACTTCAAAGTATTTCAAAGAACTCATTTTGTAGAATTTATGAGATTTTATGAGATTTTATTAAAGATATAAAAAAAATCAAGTTTTAATCCCTAAATGTTTGACCTGGCCTTCTACCGATCGACCGGACCGGTCGACCGATGTGCACAAACGTACACAACCAGTTTGGCTGGAGGGCCGGTCGACCGACCCGTCGACCGCCAGAGAGCTTTGATCTCTGGATGTAGCCCCCGATCGACAGGGCGGTCGACCGACAGAGAGCTCTGCTCTCTGAATCCGGCCTCGGTCAACCAGGCGGTCGACCGGCAGAATAATGGTCGAAAATCTGACAGTTGGCCGGTCAATCGGGCGGTCGACCGACAGCAGCGTCAGCTACTGACTTGGCCTCCAATGACCATATTTTGGGAGCCTATAAATTAGGGTTCTCTTGGACTGTTTTAGATAAGATTTTTGGGGAATTTTCAGCTAGTTTTTCCTATCTCTCTAAGAGGTTTTTTCTGCACTTATTTAAGAGCTAATTCTTCCATATCAAAAAAGAGTTTATCAAAAGAGATTTCTTGAGTTTTTCCTCCACCATTCTATCTTGTTTTCTCATGCATACTTGAGCTATCCATTACTATATCAATCATCTAGGGATCTTTATTGTGAGAGTGTTTTTAGGTGATTAAAGTATTGAGATCACCAAAGTGTTCTATTTTGTATTTGAGGAGGCGAACTTGTGGGTTCGTGTTGTTTCAAGTTCTTGTGAGATCTCAGTGTAGAGGTGCGGCCTCGGCAAGCTAGTGTGCTTGCATGTGTTGTTCTTGCTGGAACAAGAGAGGGACTAGTGAGTCCAAGGAGTTCTAGTGTGAACTCGTTGTAGGTGTTGCGGCACCGAGTGATCTGGTGGGATCGATTCTAGGGGAAATCCTTCATAGTATTGAAGGCGGGGACGTAGAGCAAGGTGTTCGAACTTCAAAACAAATCTGCCATGTTTGCGATTGCTCTCTCTATCTCTCACTTGTGCTTATATCTTGAATGTTTATTTTGCTTAAATCCTTATATGCTTGATATATCTTGTGCTTAATCGTTATATGCTTGGGATTGTTTGCTCGCACTTGTATTCAACGAAGAGAGCTATAGCGGCACCTCAACTTTTATCTAGAGGAATCTTGAGGAGATAGTCCAGAGCCCCTCACCGGGAATTCGGCTACACCCTTGTGTTATACTTGGTATGTTTAGCTTAATAGTTTTTAGTTTGCATAAATAGTTTTAATTCTACATTATTTCATGATTAGATTAGCTAGTCACCTATTCACCCCCCCTCTAGGTGAACTTCATCATCATGCATACTTCTTATTAGATACTCTTATCTTTAAATATATTTATCCTATTGTTAAATACCCTTATCTTATCTTATCTTACTACTCGTTTTCTTATCTATCTACTTTCTCTTGTATCAATATTGTTGGCCCAGAGGCCCTTCACCTTAGTTTTGATGATGACTAACTGATGAAGTTAAGTTTGCTAATGATCTTGTGTTTATATAGTTTCAGATATTGATTAAGATTTTAGTAGGCGTTTAGCTTCAAAAAAAGATTCAAAGTCAAGTTTTGAAAGCTAACACATGTAGATTCAAGAGCTCGCGCATCAAGATCGCATCTAGTACTCGGATGGAGTCTAACTCTATGGATCATGTTTAGATCGAGCCGACTTGGAAATAGAGATCGACAAAAAGACTTCGGTTTGTTTAGTTTTTACTTTAGATCTTGTGTAAGGATAGACTAGTGTTGATATGCTCAAGTATACACACACACGAGTTTAAAAATTATTGGTTTTGGTTTAACCAGTTTTGAATTTTCAAGAATATACATCGATCGTTTTCATGAATAGATAGAATCAAAACAAGTTTACATGATTTATGTGTATATTGAATTTCATTCTTATACATTATTTGGTTCATAATGATTAGAAACTTATTTTGATGTATATCTAGTTCATGATTTGAAATTTTGTATTATCAAAACTTAGTTTTGGATTTAATGTCAAAAACATAAATATATCTTTTATTTGTGTATTGTATTCTATCCATACACACTATGCTTCAAATGAGTTTAAATATCATATTTTTATATTTATATAAGTTTTGGAGAAAATGAAATTTCATTTCAAAATCTAAGTTTTGAAAAATACCATTTTTGGTTTAAAACTTAATTTTCAAGCCTCAAAAATAGTTCAAATAGTTTGTAATATGTATTGATTTTTGGGCACACATATTTGTACTTCAAATTTTATAAGAACTTATTTTTGTAGATTTTATGTGATTTTGTGGGATTTTATAGGTAATTAAAAGCTAACATTTCAAAATCTATAAACCCTAGCTGAGGGCTACTAACGGTCGACCGACTGGTCGACTGAAGCCTGGCTCGATCGACTGACCAGTCGGCCGACGTGCACAGAAGTGCACAGGCTTTAGCGGGCGAGGTCGACCGTTCCAGAGAGTCTGCTCTCTGGATTTAGCCCTGATCGGTCGATCGGTCAATCAACCAGAGAGCCCAGCTCCCTGGTTCTGGCCTCGGTGGACTAGACGGTCGACCGACATGCAGTTTGCCTTGAGGCGGTCGACTGGTCGGTCGACTGACAACCCCAACAGTCGAAATTCAACCGTTAGCGGTCGACCGACAGGTCATTTCTAGCCTGTTCTGGACCCCAACGACTATATTTTTAGATCCTTATATAAATAGGTCTTTGAGGCCAGTTTTAGCCAAGATTTTTAAGAGCCAAAATTTTCAACTTTTACAGAGTTTTAAAGAAGTTTTCAAAACAAGTTTTAGAGTTTTAATCGGTAGCACCCCGTTCCTGAGATACGTACCCAGATGCGTGTCCTAATTTTTTTGATCGTATTGTTTCGATTTTCTTCTAATATTTTATTTTTGGATTGTGATTACTCATGATTTGGTATCGAATCTGGATTCTCAGTCTTAGAGTCAGCCATAACCTGGACCGAGAACCCGATACAAGCATACCACCTGATTTGACCTTTCAGGTAATCCAATTTGACCAATTTCAGTTTCAAATACTGTTTTTCAATATTTTAGATTTTTCATAATTTTCTAAATTTTTCAGAATTATTTTGCAAAATCTCCAAAACCGTGTCGATCGGCATCACTGACCGATTCCTAGATTTTTAGTTTTCAAATGGAGTTGAATTTTTAGAAATGATTTTCACATTACATCTTAGAATTTCATTTTCTATCTAAATACATTTTTTGAGATTTTTCTAAATTTATCAAAATTTGACCGATTCTGATATCGACCGGAATCGCCGGAAGATTCTAGGATTTTTAATTTGAACACTAGATTGAATTTCTCAAATCAATTTCACCAGGCATCTTAAAATAATATTTACTATTTTTGAGAATTTTTCGGAACGTTTTTATAACAGTCAAATTCTACCCTATTAAATAATAATATTATTTACCGTTCTTTTCTTTTTTTTGCTTTTTCCTTTCTCCACTCCTCTACTTTATATTCCCATGATATTCTATTAATTTTATTATTTAATAGTATAGTTATTTATTATTTTTTTTCTTATTTTTCTTTTTCTTTATTTTTTTCCTTTTCCTTTCCTTTTCTTTCTTTTTCTTCTTTTCTTTTTCTCCTCCTTAATTCTCCCATGCCTTGCACCCAACGACCCACTCCCTACTGCGGCTGCAAACAGCAGCACCCCCTCCATCACCCCCCCACTCCTTCTCCCATTCCCTTCCTCTCCTTCTTTTAGTCTCTTTTATTTCTTCACTTCTTGTAACACCCCATCCTCGGTATACGTGCACAGTTACGTATCCTGATTTATGGTGCATTTTATTATTATTATTTTTTTTATTTTATTTTATTTTATTTTCTGCTATTTAAATACTTACTCATATAGCAGTACTGCATGATTTGATCTGTTTGGTATTCAGATTTGACTAATTTTAGTTTCAAATATTATTTTTTAATATTCTAGATTTTCATGATTTTCTGGAATTTTTCGGAATTAAATTGTAGATCTTCAAAACCGGTGTCGGCCAGTATCACTGGTTGATTCCAGGAATTTTAATTTGCTATTGGAACCAAATTTCCGGATTCTGCTTTCACATTCCTTCTTAGAATTATGTTTTCTTCCTTTGGGCATTTTCTGGGAATTTTCAGATCTTATCGAAAATTCAGCCTACCCGTGTAGACACCGATCTCAGTATATTCCAGGATTTTTATTTTGAAAATGAGATAGAATTTCTGGAAACCGATTTCACCAAAAGTCATTTCATAATATTTATGATTTTTGTGAATTTTTGGATAGCTTTCTTAGATACTTCAATTTTTGGTCATTCCTGGAGTTTTCGGTATTTTCCCAGATACCGAGAATTTATCCAAGTTTTCCACTTATCTCTTTTTCCATTTTTCTCTCTCCTTCCTCAAACACGAGCTTCACCAGCTGAGTTCATCATTAATGCAGCCACCCTCTCCATGCTGCATTAAATGCTTATGGGCTGACTCAACTCAAGTCCAAATCACCCATGCCTTGTCCTTTTCTTTTGAAACGCAGCCTCCTTGCGTTTTCCTCTGGACGCAGCCTTGAGCTCCCGCGTTTGGCTCTTTAAATGGCCTAAACGCAGCCTTGGGACTTTGCAAACGCCACACTCATTGGAGGGAAAGTGATGATGGTTTATTATTATAATATTTTCCTCCCTTTATATATATATGCATCCCCATCTCTCTCTTCCATTTTTCCTTCATCCTTTTTGTTCCTGCAAGCTCCAACAGCAAGCTCACCACCACCAAGCCCCTTTGGCCGGCCATCACAACTACTCACCATCTCCATTTTTCCATCACCAATTCCTCCACCTTCTTCTCCTCCATCTCCTTCACCATTTCCAAACAACTAACTCCATCTTCTTCAACCTCTTTCACCAAGAGACACCAAAAGAACCCATCACCTCCACAAAACTTCATCACCATCTCCACCACCACCTGCACCACCGTAGCCTCCACCGAGCATACCATCTTCACCCCCTCGTCAACCTCTTTCCGGCGGACTATAGCTTCATTCCCCGCAACGCCATTTGCAAAATCTCGTTTTGCCATATTGAGTTGGACTTGCACCATCAACCTTTTGCCTTCTCTTGTGGAGACCGGCCACTCCTTTGGATTGGGGCCGTGTTCTTCTTCGTTGACAGGATTCTAGGCCGGTGCCCTCCTTTTGGTTTGGGACCGAGCTTCATCACCGTAGATTTCCCGGTAATCGTTCGCGATTGTTTCGGTGATCGTTTTGGTGATTAACTTGGCAAAGGACTCATCTTCTTCACTTGGCACTCTTGCTGGACTTTGGACGCATTCTAGGCGAGTAATTCTACTCGCCAAGACTTGGACATTGTTCTCATACTTGTAATATTATCAACAAACCACAGCCCTCAAGCATCAGAATCTGTTCTCTGTTTTGCACCCATTAGTCGACTTGACCCCACAACTAGTCGACTAACTTCCTTGAAACGCAACCTTATTTCTGAAAACGCAGCTTTCATTAGTCGACTACCCCTTTTCTACAGTCGACTAACTCTCTCCTAAGACGCGGACTTGAGACAAGACGCGGACTTGTGAGACGCGGACTTGAGACAAGATGCGGACTTGTGAGACGCGGACTTGAGACAAGACGCGGACTTGTGAGACGCGGACTTGAGACAAGACGCGGACTTGTGAGACGCGGACTTGAGACAAGACGCGGACTTGTGAGACGCGGACTGTAGACAAGACGCGGACTTGTGAAACGCAGTCTTGCGAAACGCAGCCTATTAGTCGACTAACCCCTTCTCTATAGTCGACTAACTACTCTATAAGTCGACTAATTGCCTTCCCCTAGTCGACTAATTTTGGTTATTTGCTGTGGTTAATTACTTTCTTGGAAATGAATCTTATACTCGGGTCATGTATTAGATATTGCTATTTCATGGCATGTTACTTGATGAATATCACCTCTTATCATGCTATCTATTGACACAAGGCATGATACACCTGACTCCTATAATTATCATTATAACGGGAATGATAACCGGACTTCATGATTTACAAACTTGATTACTTGATAGTACGAACCAGTACTCCTGATATACCTGTACTCCTGACATGTTCCTGCTCATTCCCGAAATCTGATAATTATTTAATATACCATAAAATGAGACAACTTACATTGGGTCGGGGGAAACATGCGGCTATCAATATGTGTTCGTGTTTACAGTGGCATTAGGTATGTTGTGCAACTGAACTTCCGGTCTGACCTGTGGGCCTCCAGGCGACCGAGGGGAGTGCTGGCTCCCTCATTCCTGGTACCATCATGATAAGGGCATACAATAAGTCCCTCCTGTTTGCCTTGCGGCGGGTTCCGTCACCAAGCAACGGAACAATCCTGGGCCGTGGTCCCGGGTATGCACGGGACCCACTGTAAACATAGTTCGTTGATACCCCCGCTGGTTTCCAATAACAACCTTACTTTACTGGGATATGGATCTATGTGTGCTGGGACGCTAGTCCACATAGCTAGATATCAGGGTAAGGTGAGCTATAATAATAATAATGATAAAAGACGCTAATTGTGGGAGTTGTATGCACTTGGATTACGGTGACATGAGATAAAGGTATATAGATGAGGGTTTCCTTGTTTGGATTATTCCCTCGAGGTACTAGTCTCGTGAAGCCGTAGTTTAAGCGTATACATTGCCCTTCCGTTTATAATATGTGGTGCTTCTTTTACTTGCTGGCTGATTTCTCATGATATTATACCAACTCTCATGCTCATGTTTCTATTGCCACTCGGTTGTAACCTGCTCTACTTGTTCGGGAGGTCCTGACTCCCTTGAATTTGTATGTTCAGGTTCCGAACCTTGGATCGAGGTGGAGCCTTCTGTGGTAGATCAAGCTTTCCTTTCCGAGCAGGCTGATTAGTCTCGGTTGCTGTCGTCCCAGACTTTTCTTTTTGGCTCGCGGGACCTTCCTCCAGCTCGTGAGCATCTTGTAATCTTATTGTAAATCGTACTTTTGTGTTTGGCTGTGATATATGATGCATGTGATATGTAAATGTATGTCACAATCTGTGATAACCTTGTACTTTGTACGTCTTATGTTGGCATATGAATGGACGCTACGCTTTGTCATACTCTGATCCTTGCTTGTACTGATGCTTAGCGTATATACGTAAGGGTATTTCTGACCTGCGTATGTACGTCGCAGTGACGTCCCCGTACCGTGGGATCGGGGCGTTACAGGTTGGTATCAGAGCCAGGTTCTCACACCTATAGTACAATCAAGCAGCAAATTAATGTAATTTGCCATTGCCAACTACAATGTACAAGTTATCTAGTCCTTCTTGATTCCTTTCCTTGTGTCCTAAAATCCTTTCATCTTTCCAGTTTCCAGTCTCCTTTTTACCAACATAAGTATGGATAGAAGGACGAGTCGTAACAATGCCGGACAAGCATCGAATGGACCCGCGGGGGAGAATGTTGAGATTCTGAGGGTTATCCAGACTATGATGGAAAATCAGCAACAGCAGACGGAACTCCTTCGGCAAGAGTTAGTAACTCCCAAGGAACAAAGGCCGGGAATGTATCAGACTTCAGGCGGTTACAACCGGCGATATTCACGGGAGAAGAGAAACCACTAGATGCTGAGCAATGGCTGATTGACACCACAGATCTGTTGAACGCAGCCCGGGTCCCAAAAGAAAATCAAGTGGAGGTCGCCAAGATTCAGCTAAAGGATGTAGCCAGGACCTGGTGGCTAGCTGAAGAAGCGAGATTGGAGAAACCTGTCTCGTGGGACCAGTTCTCCCAAAGCTTCTATAGTAGATTTTTCCCTGCCACCGCTCAGAAAGAAATGGAAGAACAGTTCATCCGACTTCAGCAGTGGAACCGGTCTGTGGATGAGTATGCCGCTGAGTTCTTGAGGCTGAGCCGCTTCGCTCCATATATGGTGGCTGATGAAGAAAAGCGGGCGAGTAGGTTCCAACAGGGTTTGCGAATGGACATTCAAATCCTCTTGATGCCCCAACAGCTGAAAACGTATTCCCAAGTCCTCACCATAGCTCAGGAGGTGGAGCGAGGTCTGGAGAAAGGGAAATCTAATATGATGAGGAACCAGGCCATGAAGAGGCCATTTCCACAAGCAGGAGAGGAGGTCCATTCAGAACAGCGAGAGTCCCAGCCATGAGACGGCCATTCCGACCAGCTCCCTTTCCAGTAACCCAACCATTCTTCTTTTGTAGTTATTGCCAGAAACCAGGTCACTCCCGACAGAATTGCCGTAGGGCAAATGGGTTATGCCTGGCATGTGGTTCCCGTGATCATTCAGTAGAAGTCTGCCCCCACAAGAGAATGGGGATGGCCAACCAAGCACTACCAGCACTTCCAGGACCAGATGGACAGAGGAACCAGGGACCAATGGTTAGGAGAGCCCTTCCCCTTCCCCCACAGCAAGTTATCCGCCCAGTCCAGAGGGGAGTTAGAGCTGCAGCAGGCCGTGGAAGAGGACGCGCTTACAACCTGACAGCGGAAGAGGCCGAAACTTCTGGAGAAGTGGTAACAGGTAAGATCAGGGTACACTCGAAGCCCGTTCTTGCCCTCTTTGATTCGGGTGCATCTCATTGTTACATATCTGATCGTTTTGTTGCCTTGCATTATATACCTGTTCGAACTTTAGACCACCAATGGGAGATTAGTACAGGGAATGGAGTAGTCGTATCTACTAAGGTTTGTATTGATTGCCCTGTAGAACTCTGTAACAGGACCTTGGCCATAGATATGCTCGTACTAGATACTAGAGGGTACGACATAATCTTAGGCATGACTTGGCTCAGCAAATACCATGCGGTCATTGATTGCCGAAGCAAGAAAGTTATTTTCAGAATACCGCTTCAGCCTGAGTTCCAATTTGAAGGAGAACGCAAACCTGCCAAAGGAAAAAGCACAGATGACTGCTGGTGAGATCCAGAAGAAGAGAGTGCCAGTTTGGAATGAGTTTCTAGAAGTATTTAAGGAGATCTCAGGACTTCCACCTGATAGGGTAATTGAGTTCTCTATTGATACCCTTCCAGGTACAGTTCCGATATCCAAAGCTCCATATAGGATGGCACCCACTGAGTTAGAGATTCTAAAGAAACAGCTGCAAGAATACTTGGATAAGGGATTAATTAGACCAAGTACTTCACCATGGGGAGCTCCAGTACTCTTGGCAAACAAAAAGGACGGTGGTAAACGGTTATGTATAGACTATAGAGAATTGAACAAAGTTACCATCAAGAATAAGTACCCTTTACCAAGAATTGATGATCTGTTTGATCAGCTTCATGGAGCTCGAGTATTTTCTAAATTGGATTTACAATCAGGCTACCATCAGCTAAAAGTAAGGAAAGAAGATATTCCCAAGACAGCATTCAGGACCCGTTATGGCCATTATGAGTTCCTAGTTATGCCCTTCGGAGTCACCAATGCCCCTGCAGTTTTCATGGATTTGATGAACAGAGTGTTCTCATCATATTTGGATCAGTTTGTGGTTGTTTTTATAGATGACATCTTGATCTATTCGAAGAACGACAGAGAGCATGCAGACCACTTAAGAATAATGTTACAGACTCTCCAACAGGAACAACTTCATGCTAAGCAAAGCAAATGTGATTTCTGGTTAAATAGTGTGGCCTTCCTTGGACACATAATTTCAGAAGAAGGAATTTCAGTAGACCCTAGTAAAATTCAGGCAGTAAAGGACTGGCCAATTCCAAGGACAGTAACAGAAATTAAGAGTTTTATTGGATTAGCCGGATATTATAGGCGCTTTGTCCAGGATTTTTCTAAGATTGCAGCCCCGTTAACAAAGCTCACCCGGAAAGGAGAAAAATATATATGGACCGAGGAATGTGCTGCAGCGTTTGAGCAATTAAAGAGAGACTCATTACAGCTCCAGTTTTGAAGACTCCTTCAGGAAGAGGAGGGATGGTTATATACAGTGATGCATCCGGGAAAGGCCTAGGGTGTGTATTAATGCAGCATGGTCATGTCATAGCTTATGCATCCAGGCAACTGAAACCACATGAGAGGAATTACCCAACTCATGACTTAGAGCTGGCGGCGGTAATATTCGCATTGAAAATCTGGAGGCATTATCTTCTGGGAGACAAGGTGCTAATCTACACTGATCACAAAAGTCTTAAGTATATCTTCACGAAGAAAGAATTGAACATGAGACAGAGACGGTGGCTTGAATTAATGGCAGACTATGATATCGACTTACAGTATCATCCGGGCAGAGTCAACACCGTACCAGATGCATTGAGCAGGAAGCCAGAAAATAAGATGCTAGTACGACTTACTCAGCAGGAGGAATTAATTCAGGACTTCATAAAACTGGACTTAATGATAGTACGAGGAGTCGATAGCACAAGACAGTTGATGACCTTTCAGATCCAGTCAACCCTGATGGATGAAATTAAAGAAGCTCAGAAAGAAGACCCCAGATTGCAGAAGTTCAGAGCTCAAATAGAAGCTGGATTGAGAACTGACCTCCGTATTCATTCAGACAACGCATTATATTTTGGTAACAGAATTTGTGTCCCCCAAGGAGAAGTCCGACAGAAAATTTTGGCAGAGGCACATAGTTCAGCCTATTCATACACCCGGGAGGAAATAAAATGTATCAAGACTTGAAACAGAAGTTCTGGTGGAATGCCATGAAAAGGGAGATAGCCCAACATGTGGCCAAGTGCTTAGTTTGCCAGCAGGTAAAGATAGAACACCAGAGAACAGCTGGACTTCTTCAGCCCTTGCCAATACCCGAGTGGAAGTGGGAACATATCACCATGGATTTTGTCACAGCACTACCTCGCAGTCCTAAGGGTAATAATGCAGTATGGGTAATCATTGACCGCCTCACAAAAGCAGCTCACTTCCTACCTTTCAGAGTAGGTCAGTCAACAGAAGTTCTTACAGAAAAATATATGAAAGAAATTGTTCGTCTACATGGAGTTCCAGTTAGTATCGTGTCAGATAGAGACACGAGATTCCGATCACATTTCTGGGAAAGTCTCCAAGAAAATTTAGGAACTCGTCTGAAATTCAGTACTTCATATCACCCCCAGACAGACGGACAATCTGAACGGACTATCCAGATCCTTGAAGACATGTTACGAGCCTGCATGATAGAATTTAGAGGGTCATGGGAAGACTATCTTCATTTGGTAGAATTCTCTTATAATAACAGCTATCAGGCTAGTATCAAAATGGCCCCATTTGAGGCATTGTATGGCAGGAAATGCAGGTCACCGATATGTTGGGACGAAGTCAGCGAAAGAAGACTTATGGGACCAGACATTCTAGTTCAGACAACAAGCAAAGTCCGAATTATCAGAGATCATCTCCGGGCAGCACAGAGCCGACAAAAGAGTTGGGCAGACACAAACAGAAGGCCATTGGAATTCAGAACCGGTGAGCATGTATTTTTAAAGATATCACCCACCAAAGTAATCCGGTTCGGTACTCGTGGAAAACTTAGTTCGAGATACATCGGCCCATTCGAAATTTTGGATCGTGTGGGAGATGTGTCTTACCGATTGGCATTACCTCCATCTTTAGAAGGAGTACACAATGTATTCCATGTATCACAGTTGAGGAGGTATGTCAAGGATGAGAGTCACATTCTGGATCACTCCGAACTGGAACTACAGCCAGATCTGTCTTACGTAGAGCAACCGATGGCCATCCTGGACAAAAGTGTTAAGACCCTGAAGAATAAGGCAATACCATTAGTATTGGTTTCTTGGAATAGGCATGCGCCAGGAGAGGCCACATGGGAACGGGAGGACGTTGTTCGTGAGCGTTACCCTCAACTATTTTCAACTTAGTTGGTAAAACCCTTTCTTCCTATTCTCTCTACCGTCATCTTCCCCTTCCTGAATTTCGAGGACGAAATTTTGTAAGGTGGATAGATTGTAACACCCCATCCTCGGTATACGTGCACAGTTACGTATCCTGATTTTTGGTGCATTTTATTATTATTATTTTATTTTTTTATTTTCTGCTATTTAAATACTTACTCATATAGCAGTACTGCATGATTTGATCTGTTTGGTATTCAGATTTGACTAATTTTAGTTTCAAATATTATTTTTTAATATTCTAGATTTTTCATGATTTTCTGGAATTTTTCGGAATTAAATTGTAGATCTTCAAAACGGTGTCGGCCAGTATCACTGGTTGATTCCAGGAATTTTAATTTGCTATTGGAACCAAATTTCCGGATTCTGCTTTCACATTCCTTCTTAGAATTATGTTTTCTTCCTTTGGGCATTTTCTGGGAATTTTCAGATCTTATCGAAAATTCAGCCTACCCGGTGTAGACACCGATCCCAGTATATTCCAGGATTTTTATTTTGAAAATGAGATAGAATTTCTGGAAACCGATTTCACCAAAAGTCATTTCATAATATTTATGATTTTTGTGAATTTTTGGATAGCTTTCTGAGATACTTCAATTTTTGGTCATTCCTGGAGTTTTCGGTATTTTCCCAGATACCGAGAATTTATCCAAGTTTTCCACTTATCTCTTTTTCCATTTTTCTCTCTCCTTCCTCAAACGCGAGCTTCACCAGCTGAGTTCATCATTAATGCAGCCACCCTCTCCATGCTGCATTAAATGCTTATGGGCTGACTCAACTCAAGTCCAAATCACCCATGCCTTGTCCTTTTCTTTTGAAACGCAGCCTCCTTGCGTTTTCCTCTGGACGCAGCCTTGAGCTCCCGCGTTTGGCTCTTTAAATGGCCTAAACGCAGCCTTGGGACTTTGCAAACGCCACACTCATTGGAGGGAAAGTGATGATGGTTTATTATTATAATATTTTCCTCCCTTTATATATATATGCATCCCATCTCTCTCTTCCATTTTTCCTTCATCCTTTTTGTTCCTGCAAGCTCCAACAGCAAGCTCACCACCACCAAGCCCCTTTGGCCGGCCATCACAACTACTCACCATCTCCATTTTTCCATCACCAATTCCTCCACCTTCTTCTCCTCCATCTCCTTCACCATTTCCAAACAACTAACTCCATCTTCTTCAACCTCTTTCACCAAGAGACACCAAAGAACCCATCACCTCCACAAAACTTCATCACCATCTCCACCACCACCTGCACCACCGTAGCCTCCACCGAGCATACCATCTTCACCCCCTCGTCAACCTCTTTCCGGCGGACTATAGCTTCATTCCCCGCAACGCCATTTGCAAAATCTCGTTTTGCCATATTGAGTTGGACTTGCACCATCAACCTTTTGCCTTCTCTTGTGGAGACCGGCCACTCCTTTGGATTGGGGCCGTGTTCTTCTTCGTTGACAGATTCTAGGCCGGTGCCCTCCTTTTGGTTTGGGACCGAGCTTCATCACCGTAGATTTCCCGGTAATCGTTCGCGATTGTTCCGGTGATCGTTTGGTGATTAACTTGGCAAAGGACTCATCTTCTTCACTTGGCACTCTTGCTGGACATTGGACGCATTCTAGGCGAGTAATTCTACTCGCCAAGACTTGGATATTGTTCTCATACTTGTAATATTATCAACAAACCACAGCCCTCAAGCATCAGGATCTGTTCTCTGTTTTGCACCCATTAGTCGACTTGACCCCACAACTAGTCGACTAACTTCCTTGAAACGCAACCTTATTTCTGAAAACGCAGCTTTCATTAGTCGACTATCCCTTTTCTACAGTCGACTAACTCTCTCCTAAGACGCGGACTTGAGACAAGACGCGGACTTGTGAGACGCGGACTTGAGACAAGACGCGGACTTGTGAGACGCGGACTTGAGACAAGACGCGGACTTGTGAGACGCGGACTTGAGACAAGACGCGGACTTGTGAGACGCGGACTTGAGACAAGACGCGGACTTGTGAGACGCGGACTGGAGACAAACGCGGACTTGTGAAACGCAGTCTTGCGAAACGCAGCCTATTAGTCGACTAACCCCTTCTCTATAGTCGACTAACTACTCTATAAGTCGACTAATTGCCTTCCCCTAGTCGACTAATTTTGGTTATTTGCTGTGGTTAATTACTTTCTTGGAAATGAATCTTATACTCGGGTCATGTATTAGATATTGCTATTTCATGGCATGTTACTTGATGAATATCACCTCTTATCATGCTATCTATTGACACAAGGCATGATACACCTGACTCCTATAATTATCATTATAACGGGAATGATAACCGGACTTCATGATTTACAAACTTGATTACTTGATAGTACGAACCAGTACTCCTGATATACCTGTACTCCTGACATGTTCCTGCTCATTCCCGAAATCTGATAATTATTTAATATACCATAAAATGAGACAACTTACATTGGGTCGGGGGAAACATGCGGCTATCAATATGTGTTCGTGTTTACAGTGGCATTAGGTATGTTGTGCAACTGAACTTCCGGTCTGACCTGTGGGCCTCCAGGCGACCGAGGGGAGTGCTGGCTCCCTCATTCCTGGTACCATCATGATAAGGGCATACAATAAGTCCCTCCTGTTTGCCTTGCGGCGGGTTCCGTCACCAAGCACGGAACAATCCTGGGCCGTGGTCCCGGGTATGCACGGGACCCACTGTAAACATAGTTCGTTGATACCCCCGCTGGTTTCCAATAACAATCTTGCTTTACTGGGATATGGATCTATGTGTGCTGGGACGCTAGTCCACATAGCTAGATATCAGGGTAAGGTGAGCTATAATAATAATAATGATAAAAGACGCTAATTGTGGGAGATGTATGCACTTGGATTACGGTGACATGAGATAAAGGTATATAGATGAGGGTTTCCTTGTTTGGAGTATTCCCTCGAGGTACTAGTCTCGTGAAGCCGTAGTTTAAGCGTATACATTGCCCTTCCGTTTATAATATGTGGCGCTTCTTTTACTTGCTGGCTGATTTCTCATGATATTATACCAACTCTCATGCTCATGTTTCTATTGCCACTCGGCTGTAACCTGCTCTACTTGTTCGGGAGGTCCTGACTCCCTTGAATTTGTATGTTCAGGTTCCGAACCTTGGATCGAGGTGGAGCCTTCTGTGGTAGATCAAGCTTTCCTTTCCGAGCAGGCTGATTAGTCTCGGTTGCTGTCGTCCCAGACTTTTCTTTTTGGCTCGCGGGACCTTCCCCAGCTCGTGAGCATCTTGTAATCTATTGTAAATCGTACTTTTGTGTTTGGCTTGTGATATATGCATGTGATATGTAATGTATGTCACAATCTGTGATAACCTTGTACTTTGTACGTCTTATGTTGGCATATGAATGGACGCTACGCTTTGTCATACTCTGATCTTGCTTGTACTGATGCTTAGCGTATATACGTAAGGTATTTCTGACCTGCGTATGTACGTCGCAG
>JAVJIF010032888.1:0-45490 GCA_038442645.1 Agave tequilana
GCACAGTTACGTATCCTGATTTTTGGTGCATTTTATTATTATTATTTTATTTTATTTTATTTTCTGCTATTTAAATACTTACTCATATAGCAGTACTGCATGATTTGATCTGTTTGGTATTCAGATTTGACTAATTTTAGTTTCAAATATTATTTTTTAATATTTTAGATTTTTCATGATTTTCTGGAATTTTTCGGAATTAAATTGTAGATCTTCAAAACCGGTGTCGGCCAATATCACTGGTTGATTCCAGGAATTTTAATTTGCTATTGGAACCAAATTTCCGGATTCTGCTTTCACATTCCTTCTTAGAATTATGTTTTTTTCCTTTGGGGATTTTCTGGGAATTTTCAGATTTTATCGAAAATTCAGCCTACCCGGTGTAGACACCGATCCCAGTATATTCCAGGATTTTTATTTTGAAAATGAGATAGAATTTCTGGAAACCGATTTCACCAAAAGTCATTTCATAATATTTATGATTTTTGTGAATTTTTGGATAGCTTTCTGAGATACTTCAATTTTTGGTCATTCCTGGAGTTTTCGGTATTTTCCCAGATACCGAGAATTTATCCAAGTTTTCCGCTTATCTCTTTTTCCATTTTTCTCTCTCCTTCCTCAAACGCGAGCTTCACTAGCTGGGTTCATCATTAATGCAGCCACCCTCTCCATGCTGCATTAAATGCTTATGGGCTGACTCAACTCAAGTCCAAATCACCCATGCCTTGTCCTTTTCTTTTGAAACGCAGCCTCCTTGCGTTTTCCTCTGGACGAAGCCTTGAGCTCCCGCGTTTGGCTCTTTAAATGGCCTAAACGCAGCCTTGGGACTTTGCAAACGCCACACTCATTGGAGGGAAAGTGATGATGGTTTATTATTATAATATTTTCCTCCCTTTATATATATATGCATCCCCATCTCTCTCTTCCATTTTTCCTTCATCCTTTTTGTTCCTGCAAGCTCCAACAGCAAGCTCACCACCACCAAGCCCCTTTGGCCGGCCATCACAACTACTCACCATCTCCATTTTTCCATCACCAATTCCTCCACCTTCTTCTCCTCCATCTCCTTCACCATTTCCAAACAACTAACTCCATCTTCTTCAACCTCTTTCACCAAGAGACACCAAAAGAACCCATCACCTCCACAAAACTTCATCACCATCTCCACCACCACCTGCACCACCGTAGCCTCCACCGAGCATACCATCTTCACCCCCTCGTCAACCTCTTTCCGGCGGACTATAGCTTCATTCCCCGCAACGCCATTTGCAAAATCTCATTTTGCCATATTGAGTTGGACTTGCACCATCAACCTTTTGCCTTCTCTTGTGGAGACCGGCCACTCCTTTGGATTGGGGCCGTGTTCTTCTTCGTTGACAGGATTCTAGGCCGGTGCCCTCCTTTTGGTTTGGGACCGAGCTTCATCACCGTAGATTTCCCGGTAATCGTTCGCGATTGTTCCGGTGATCGTTTTGGTGATTAACTTGGCAAAGGACTCATCTTCTTCACTTGGCACTCTTGCTGGACTTTGGACGCATTCTAGGCGAGTAATTCTACTCGCCAAAACTTGGACATTGTTCTCATACTTGTAATATTATCAACAAACCACAGCCCTCAAACATCAGGATCTGTTCTCTGTTTTGCACCCATTAGTCGACTTGACCCCACAACTAGTCGACTAACTTCCTTGAAACGCAACCTTATTTCTGAAAACGCAGCTTTCATTAGTCGACTACCCCTTTTCTACAGTCGACTAACTCTCTCCTAAGACGCGGACTTGTGAGACGCGGACTTGTGAGACGCGGACTTGAGACAAGACGCGGACTTGTGAGACGCGGACTTGAGACAAGACGCGGACTTGTGAGACGCGGACTGGAGACAAGACGCGGACTTGTGAAACGCAGTCTTGCGAAACGCAGCCTATTAGTCGACTAACCCCTTCTCTATAGTCGACTAACTACTCTATAAGTCGACTAATTGCCTTCCCCTAGTCGACTAATTTTGGTTATTTGCTGTGGTTAATTACTTTCTTGGAAACGAATCTTATACTCGGGTCATGTATTAGATATTGCTATTTCATGGCATGTTACTTGATGAATATCACCTCTTATCATGCTATCTATTGACACAAGGCATGATACACATGACTCCTATAATTATCATTATAACGGGAATGATAACCGGACTTCATGATTTACAAACTTGATTACTTGATAGTACGAACCAGTACTCCTGATATACCTGTACTCCTGACATGTTCCTGCTCATTCCCGAAATCTGATAATTATTTAATATACCATAAAATGAGACAACTTACATTGGGTCGGGGGAAACATGCGGCTATCAATATGTGTTCGTGTTTACAGTGGCATTAGGTATGTTGTGCAACTGAACTTCCGGTCTGACCTGTGGGCCTCCAGGCGACCGAGGGGAGTGCTGGCTCCCTCATTCCTGGTACCATCATGATAAGGGCATACAATAAGTCCCTCCTGTTTGCCTTGCGGCGGGTTCCGTCACCAAGCAACGGAACAATCCTGGGCCGTGGTCCCGGGTATGCACGGGACCCACTGTAAACATAGTTCGTTGATACCCCCGCTGGTTTCCAATAACAACCTTGCTTTACTGGGATATGGATCTATGTGTGCTGGGACGCTAGTCCACATAGCTAGATATCAGGGTAAGGTGAGCTATAATAATAATAATGATAAAAGACGCTAATTGTGGGAGTTGTATGCACTTGGATTACGGTGACATGAGATAAAGGTATATAGATGAGGGTTTCCTTGTTTGGATTATTCCCTCGAGGTACTAGTCTCGTGAAGCCGTAGTTTAAGCGTATACATTGCCCTTCCGTTTATAATATGTGGTGCTTCTTTTACTTGCTGGCTGATTTCTCATGATATTATACCAACTCTCATGCTCATGTTTCTATTGCCACTTGGCTGTAACCTGCTCTACTTGTTCGGGAGGTCCTGACTCCCTTGAATTTGTATGTTCAGGTTCCGAACCTTGGATCGAGGTGGAGCCTTCTGTGGTAGATCAAGCTTTCCTTTCCGAGCAGGCTGATTAGCCTCGGTTGCTGTCGTCCCAGACTTTCCTTTTTGGCTCGCGGGACCTTCCTCCAGCTCGTGAGCATCTTGTAATCATATTGTAAATCGTACTTTTGTGCTTGGCTGTGATATATGATGCATGTGATATGTAATAGTATGTCACATCCTGTGATAACCTTGTACTTTGTACGTCTTATGTTGGCATATGAATGGACGCTACGCTTTGTCGTACTCTGATCCTTGCTTGTACTGATGCTTAGCGTATATACGTAAGGGTATTTCTGACCTGCGTATGTACGTCACAGTGACGTCCCCGTACCGTGGGATCGGGGCGTTACAGGTTGGTATCAGAGCCCAGGCTCTCACACCTATAGTACAATCAAGCAGCAAATTAATGTAATTTGCCATTGCCAACTACAATGTACAAGTTATCTAGTCCTTCTTGATTCCTTTCCTTGTGTCCTAAAATCCTTTCATCTTTCCAGTTTCCAGTCTCCTTTTTACCAACATAAGTATGGATAGAAGGACGAGTCGTAACAATGCCGGACAAGCATCGAATGGACCCGCGGGGGAGAATGTTGAGATTCTGAGGGTTATCCAGACTATGATGGAAAATCAGCAACAGCAGACGGAACTCCTTCGGCAAGAGTTAGTAACTCCCAAGGAACAAAGGCCGGGGAATGTATCAGACTTCAGGCGGTTACAACCGGCGATATTCACGGGAGAAGAGAAACCACTAGATGCTGAGCAATGGCTGATTGACACCACAGATCTGTTGAACGCAGCCCGGGTCCCAAAAGAAAATCAAGTGGAGGTCGCCAAGATTCAGCTAAAGGATGTAGCCAGGACCTGGTGGCTAGCTGAAGAAGCGAAATTGGAGAAACCTGTCTCGTGGGACCAGTTCTCCCAAAGCTTCTATAGTAGATTTTTCCCTACCACCGCTCAGAAAGAAATGGAAGAACAGTTCATCCGACTTCAGCAGTGGAACCGGTCTGTGGATGAGTATGCCGCTGAGTTCTTGAGGCTGAGCCGCTTCGCTCCATATATGGTGGCTGATGAAGAAAAGCGGGCGAGTAGGTTCCAACAGGGTTGCGAATGGACATTCAAATCCTCTTGATGCCCCAACAGCTGAAAACGTATTCCCAAGTCCTCACCATAGCTCGGGAGGAGCGAGGTCTGGAGAAAGGGAAATCTAATATGATGAGGAACCAGGCCATGAAGAGGCCATTTTCACAAGCAGGGAGAGGAGGTCCATTCAGAACAGCGAGAGTCCCAGCCATGAGACGGCCATTCCGACCAGCTCCCTTTCCAGTAACCCAACCATTCTTCTTTTGTAGTTATTGCCAGAAACCAGGTCACTCCCGACAGAATTGCCGTAGGGCAAATGGGTTATGCCTGGCATGTGGTTCCCGTGATCATTCAGTAGAAGTCTGCCCCCACAAGAGAATGGGGATGGCCAACCAAGCACTACCAGCACTTCCAGGACCAGATGGACAGAGGAACCAGGGACCAATGGTTAGGAGAGCCCTTCCCCTTCCCCCACAGCAAGTTATCCGCCCAGTCCAGAGGGGAGTTAGAGCTGCAGCAGGCCGTGGAAGAGGACGAGCTTACAACCTGACAGCGGAAGAGGCCGAAACTTCTGGAGAAGTGGTAACAGGTAAGATCAGGGTACACTCGAAGCCCGTTCTTGCCCTCTTTGATTCGGGTGCATCTCATTGTTACATATCTGATCGTTTTGTTGCCTTGCATTATATACCTGTTCGAACTTTAGACCACCAATGGGAGATTAGTACAGGGAATGGAGTAGTCGTATCTACTAAGGTTTGTATTGATTGCCCTGTAGAACACTGTAACAGGACCTTGGCCATAGATATGCTCGTACTAGATACTAGAGGGTACGACATAATCTTAGGCATGACTTGGCTCAGCAAATACCATGCGGTCATTGATTGCCGAAGTAAGAAAGTTATTTTCAGAATACCGCTTCAACCTGAGTTCCAATTTGAAGGAGAACGCAAACCTGCCAAAGGAAAAGCACAGATGACTGCTGGTGAGATCCAGAAGAAGAGAGTGCCAGTTTGGAATGAGTTTCCAGAAGTATTTAAGGAGATCTCAGGACTTCCACCTGATAGGGTAATTGAGTTCTCTATTGATACCCTTCCAGGTACAGTTCCGATATCCAAAGCTCCATATAGGATGGCACCCACTGAGTTAGAGATTCTAAAGAAACAGCTGCAAGAATACTTGGATAAGGGATTAATTAGACCAAGTGCTCACCATGGGGAGCTCCAGTACTCTTGGCAAACAAAAAGGACGGTGGTAAACGGTTATGTATAGACTATAGAGAATTGAACAAAGTTACCATCAAGAATAAGTACCCTTTACCAAGAATTGATGATCTGTTTGATCAGCTTCATGGAACTCGAGTATTTTCTAAATTGGATTTACAATCAGGCTACCATCAGCTAAAAGTAAGGAAAGAAGATATTCCCAAGACAGCATTCAGGACCCGTTATGGCCATTATGAGTTCCTAGTTATGCCCTTCGGAGTCACCAATGCCCCTGCAGTTTTCATGGATTTGATGAACAGAGTGTTCTCATCATATTTGGATCAGTTTGTGGTTGTTTTTATAGATGACATCTTGATCTATTCGAAGAACGACAGAGAGCATGCAGACCACTTAAGAATAGTGTTACAGACTCTCCAACAGGAACAACTTCATGCTAAGCAAAGCAAATGTGATTTCTGGTTAAATAGTGTGGCCTTCCTTGGACACATAATTTCAGAAGAAGGAATTTCAGTAGACCCTAGTAAAATTCAGGCAGTAAAGGACTGGCCAATTCCAAGGACAGTAACAGAAATTAAGAGTTTTATTGGATTAGCCGGATATTATAGGCGCTTTGTCCAGGATTTTTCTAAGATTGCAGCCCCGTTAACAAAGCTCACCCGGAAAGGAGAAAAATATATATGGACCGAGGAATGTGCTGCAGCGTTTGAGCAATTAAAGGAGAGACTCATTACAGCTCCAGTTTTGAAGACTCCTTCAGGAAGAGGAGGGATGGTTATATACAGTGATGCATCCGGGAAAGGCCTAGGGTGTGTATTAATGCAGCATGGTCATGTCATAGCTTATGCATCCAGGCAACTAAAACCACATGAGAGGAATTACCCAACTCATGACTTAGAGCTGGCGGCGGTAATATTCGCATTGAAAATCTGGAGGCATTATCTTCTGGGAGACAAGGTGCTAATCTACACTGATCACAAAAGTCTTAAGTATATCTTACGCAGAAAGAATTGAACATGAGACAGAGACGGTGGCTTGAATTAATGGCAGACTATGATATCGACTTACAGTATCATCCGGGCAGAGTCAACACCGTACCAGATGCATTGAGCAGGAAGCCAGAAAATAAGATGCTAGTACGACTTACTCAGCAGGAGGAATTAATGCAGGACTTCATAAAACTGGACTTAATGATAGTACGAGGAGTCGATAGCACAAGACAGTTGATGACCTTTCAGATCCAGTCAACCCTGATGGATGAAATTAAAGAAGCTCAGAAAGAAGACCCCAGATTGCGAAAGTTCAGAGCTCAAATAGAAGCTGGATTGAGAACTGACCTCCGTATTCATTCAGACAACGCATTATATTTTGGTAACAGAATTTGTGTCCCCCAAGGAGAAGTCCGACAGAAAATTTTGGCAGAGGCACATAGTTCAGCCTATTCCATACACCCGGGAGGAAATAAAATGTATCAAGACTTGAAACAGAAGTTCTGGTGGAATGCCATGAAAAGGGAGATAGCCCAACATGTGGCCAAGTGCTTAGTTTGCCAGCAGGTAAAGATAGAACACTAGAGAACAGCTGGACTTCTTCAGCCCTTGCCAATACCCGAGTGGAAGTGGGAACATATCACCATGGATTTTGTCACAGCACTACCTCGCAGTTCTAAGGGTAATAATGCAGTATGGGTAATCATTGACCGCCTCACAAAAGCAGCTCACTTCCTACCTTTCAGAGTAGGTCAGTCAACAGAAGTTCTTGCAGAAAAATATATGAAAGAAATTGTTCGTCTACATGGAGTTCCAGTTAGTATCGTGTCAGATAGAGACACGAGATTCCGATCACATTTCTGGGAAAGTCTCCAAGAAAATTTAGGAACTCGTCTGAAATTCAGTACTTCATATCACCCCCAGACAGACGGACAATCTGAACGGACTATCCAGATCCTTGAAGACATGTTACGAGCCTGCATGATAGAATTTAGAGGGTCATGGGAAAACTATCTTCATTTGGTAGAATTCTCTTATAATAACAGCTATCAGGCTAGTATCAAAATGGCCCCATTTGAGGCATTGTATGGCAGGAAATGCAGGTCACCGATATGTTGGGACGAAGTCGGCGAAAGAAGACTTATGGGACCAGACATTCTAGTTCAGACAACAAGCAAAGTCCGAATTATCAGAGATCATCTCCGGGCAGCACAGAGCCGACAAAAAGTTGGGCAGACACAAACAGAAGGCCATTGGAATTCAGAACCGGTGAGCATGTATTTTTAAAGATATCACCCACCAAAGGGGTAATCCGGTTCGGTACTCGTGGAAAACTTAGTCCGAGATACATCGGCCCATTCGAAATTTTGGATCGTGTGGGAGATGTGTCTTACCGATTGGCATTACCTCCATCTTTAGAAGGAGTACACAATGTATTCCATGTATCACAGTTGAGGAGGTATGTCAAGGATGAGAGTCACATTTTGGATCACTCCGAACTGGAACTACAGCCAGATCTGTCTTACGCAGAGCAACCGATGGCCATCCTGGACAAAAGTGTTAAGACCCTGAAGAATAAGGCAATACCATTAGTATTGGTTTCTTGGAATAGGCATGCGCCAGGAGAGGCCACATGGGAACGGGAGGACGTTATTCGTGAGCGTTACCCTCAACTATTTTCAACTTAGTTGGTAAACCCTTTCTTCCTATTCTCTCTACCGTCATCTTTCCCTTCCTGAAATTTCGAGAACGAAATTTTTGTAAGGTGGATAGATTGTAAAACCCCATCCTCGGTATACGTGCACAGTTACGTATCCTGATTTTTGGTGCATTTTATTATTATTATTTTATTTTATTTTATTTTCTGCTATTTAAATACTTACTCATATAGCAGTACTGCATGATTTGATCTGTTTGGTATTCAAATTTGACTAATTTTAGTTTCAAATATTATTTTTTAATATTCTAGATTTTTCATGATTTTCTGGAATTTTTCGGAATTAAATTGTAGATCTTCAAAACCGGTGTCGGCCAGTATCACTGGTTGATTCCAGGAATTTTAATTTGCTATTGGAACCAAATTTCCGAATTCTGCTTTCACATTCCTTCTTAGAATTATGTTTTCTTCCTTTGGGCATTTTCTGAGAATTTTCAGATTTTATCGAAAATTCAGCCTGCCCGGTGTAGACACCGATCCCAGTATATTCCAGGATTTTTATTTTGAAAATGAGATATAATTTCTGGAAACCGATTTCACCAAAATTCATTTCATAATATTTATGATTTTTGTGAATTTTTGGATAGCTTTCTGAGATACTTCAATTTTTGGTCATTCCTGGAGTTTTCGGTATTTTCCCAGATACCGAGAATTTATCCAAGTTTTCCGCTTATCTCTTTTTCCATTTTTCTCTCTCCTTCCTCAAACGCGAGCTTCACTAGCTGGGTTCATCATTAATGCAGCCACCCTCTCCATGCTGCATTAAATGCTTATGGGCTGACTCAACTCAAGTCCAAATCACCCATGCCTTGTCCTTTTCTTTTGAAACGCAGCCTCCTTGCGTTTTCCTCTGGACGCAGCCTTGAGCTCCCGCGTTTGGCTCTTTAAATGTCCTAAACGCAGCCTTGGGACTTTGCAAACGCCACACTCATTGGAGGGAAAGTGATGATGGTTTATTATTATAATATTTTCCTCCCTTTATATATATATGCATCCCCATCTCTCTCTTCCATTTTTCCTTCATCCTTTTTGTTCCTGCAAGCTCCAACAGCAAGCTCACCACCACCAAGCCCCTTTGGCCGGCCATCACAACTACTCACCATCTCCATTTTTCCATCACCAATTCCTCCACCTTCTTCTCCTCCATCTCCTTCACCATTTCCAAACAACTAACTCCATCTTCTTCAACCTCTTTCACCAAGAGACACCAAAAGAACCCATCACCTCCACAAAACTTCATCACCATCTCCACCACCACCTGCACCACCGTAGCCTCCACCGAGCATACCATCTTCACCCCCTCGTCAACCTCTTTCCGGCGGAATATAGCTTCATTCCCCGCAACGCCATTTGCAAAATCTCGTTTTGCCATATTGAGTTGGACTTGCACCATCAACCTTTTGCCTTCTCTTGTGGAGACCGGCCACTCTTTGGATTGGGGCCGTGTTCTTCTTCGTTGACAGGATTCTAGGCCGGTGCCCTCCTTTTGGTTTGGGACCGAGCTTCATCACCGTAGATTTCCCGGTAATCGTTCGCGATTGTTCCGGTGATCGTTTTGGTGATTAACTTGGCAAAGGACTCATCTTCTTCACTTGGCACTCTTGCTGGACTTTGGACGCATTCTAGGCGAGTAATTCTACTCGCCAAAACTTGGACATTGTTCTCATACTTGTAATATTATCAACAAACCACAGCCCTCAAACATCAGGATCTGTTCTCTGTTTTGCACCCATTAGTCGACTTGACCCCACAACTAGTCGACTAACTTCCTTGAAACGCAACCTTATTTCTGAAAACGCAGCTTTCATTAGTCGACTACCCCTTTTCTACAGTCGACTAACTCTCTCCTAAGACGCGGACTTGTGAGACGCGGACTTGTGAGACGCGGACTTGAGACAAGACGCGGACTTGTGAGACGCGGACTTGAGACAAGACGCGGACTTGTGAGACGCGGACTTGAGACAAGACGCGGACTTGTGAGACGCGGACTTGAGACAAGACGCGGACTTGTGAGACGCGGACTGGAGACAAGACGCGGACTTGTGAAACGCAGTCTTGCGAAACGCAGCCTATTAGTCGACTAACCCCTTCTCTATAGTCGACTAACTACTCTATAAGTCGACTAATTGCCTTCCCCTAGTCGACTAATTTTGGTTATTTGCTGTGGTTAATTACTTTCTTGGAAACAAATCTTATACTCGGGTCATGTATTAGATATTGCTATTTCATGGCATGTTACTTGATGAATATCACCTCTTATCATGCTATCTATTGACACAAGGCATGATACACATGACTCCTATAATTATCATTATAACGGGAATGATAACGGACTTCATGATTTACAAACTTGATTACTTGATAGTACGAACCAGTACTCCTGATATACCTGTACTCCTGACATGTTCCTGCTCATTCCCGAAATCTGATAATTATTTAATATACCATAAAATGAGACAACTTACATTGGGTCGGGGGAAACATGCGGCTATCAATATGTGTTCGTGTTTACAGTGGCATTAGGTATGTTGTGCAACTGAACTTTCGGTCTGACCTGTGGGCCTCCAGGCGACCGAGGGGAGTGCTGGCTCCCTCATTCCTGGTACCATCATGATAAGGGCATACAATAAGTCCCTCCTGTTTGCCTTGCGGCGGGTTCCGTCACCAAGCAACGGAACAATCCTGGGCCGTGGTCCCGGGTATGCACGGGACCCACTGTAAACATAGTTCGTTGATACCCCCGCTGGTTTCCAATAACAACCTTACTTTACTGGGATATGGATCTATGTGTGCTGGGACGCTAGTCCACATAGCTAGATATCAGGGTAAGGTGAGCTATAATAATAATAATGATAAAAGACGCTAATTGTGGGAGTTGTATGCACTTGGATTACGGTGACATGAGATAAAGGTATATAGATGAGGGTTTCCTTGTTTGGATTATTCCCTCGAGGTACTAGTCTCGTGAAGCCGTAGTTTAAGCGTATACATTGCCCTTCCGTTTATAATATGTGGTGCTTCTTTTACTTGCTGGCTGATTTCTCATGATATTATACCAACTCTCATGCTCATGTTTCTATTGCCACTCGGCTGTAACCTGCTCTACTTGTTCGGGAGGTCCTGACTCCCTTGAATTTGTATGTTCAGGTTCCGAACCTTGGATCGAGGTGGCGCCTTCTGTGGTAGATCAAGCTTTCCTTTCCGAGCAGGCTGATTAGCCTCGGTTGCTGTCGTCCCAGACTTTCCTTTTTGGCTCGCGGGACCTTCCTCCAGCTCGTGAGCATCTTGTAATCATATTGTAAATCGTACTTTTGTGCTTGGCTGTGATATATGATGCATGTGATATGTAATAGTATGTCACATCCTGTGATAACCTTGTACTTTGTACGTCTTATGTTGGCATATGAATGGACGCTACGCTTTGTCGTACTCTGATCCTTACTTGTACTGATGCTTAGCGTATATACGTAAGGGTATTTCTGACCTGCGTATGTACGTCGCAGTGACGTCCCCGTACCGTGGGATCGGGGCGTTACATAATGTCACTCTCAACCAGGCTAGCTTGTGGTTTGGATTGAGCCTCTCCAGTCTTTCGGAACCTACACTGTGCTGAGTAGTGTCCAGATTTATCACACATAAAACGGTTTTCTTTCTTCTTGAAAGTAGAGTTAGGGTTCTTTTCATCTTAGGGTTCTGATTTGATTTAAAGTTTGACTTATGAAAATGTTTCTTTGGTTTAGAAGACTTACTTTCAATTAGATTTACTTTGGAAGTAAGCTCCTTGGCCTTTTCTGTTTTCTCTCTTTCTTTGTTTTTCTCTTCATTTCTAATATAAATTATTACATCTTCAAGTTTCATTTATTTTCTTTTATAATTCAGTTCTTTTTTGTAATCTTTTCATGAGTCGGGTAGTTTTTCAATTAGAGATCCAGCAATAAAGGCTTCGGGTAGGGTGATGTTTTCATTTTTAAGATCATCAATTAGAACATGGTATTCATGAATTTGAGAGGAAATGTCTTTTTAAACAGGCAAGACAAAATTCAAAAATTTTCAATAGCAAATTTTTGAGTTCCAGCATCTTCCAGAATGTATTTCTTATTAAGACATTCTCAAATTTCAGTTGTAACTTTATAAGGACAGTAAACATCAAATAATGCATTACTAAGTGTGCTGAGAATGATGTGTCTACAGATTTTGTTTGCCTTTTCTCAGTTTTGCAAGTCTTTTTTTTATCTGATTTAGGATCAGTTATAGTAAAAGAATAACTAGTTACATCAAGTGTAGTCATAAACTTTTCTTGCTATCTTTTATAGTGAGTTCCATTAAATAGCTCAATCTTAGAGATATCAGGCAGAGACTTAATATTAGTAGCAGTAACCATAACAGTATCCATATCTACTCTTAAGATTGTTGAAAAAAATCTATGAATTACTGCTAAAATATTTAAATTAAACTTTCAAGAAGGAAAGAACTTCTCTATTTTGTTCGAGGCGTAAGGAGCACTGTCCTTAAGAATAGATCGCGCCCCTCTGAGAGAGTATCTCGGTGCAGCAGTTTGATGGCGGCCTACCCTCCAAGATTCAACGATCGCTGCCCTGCAAGTGTGCACTCGCAATGCACAGGCTCTTGAACAGCTCAATTTTGTTTTCTCGAGAGATATAGAGAAGAGTTTCAGGAAATTTCAGAGGAGAAAGAAGATGGTTGAGTTAAGTTGTTGAGAGCAGGGAATATGTCCTTTATAAAGAGAGTTTTTTTATCATTTAGAAAATTTTTGAGCAGAGAAAATAATTCTTGATAGAGGAAGAAATCTTTCCTTTTGCAGAGGAACAATATTGCCTCAAAAAGTGTTACTGCAGAAATTTGATAGAGAGATCTTAACGGCTAACTCTGAGACAGGACATCAAAAGTGACCAAATCTAATGAAAAGATTTTATTTTGATTTTAAATCCAAAAATAAAATTGAAAAAACTTAACCTATCTATTCGGGTCACACCCGTGAGGCTCTGAAATCCGGATTTGCACCCCCTACGCGTGCGATGCGGGTACAAAATTAAGATTTTCTGGACCCGGTTAACCCTATTTTTCTTCACTATATCTCAATGGGCTTATGTGCGTACGAGCACCCCTTAATTTTTAGCTCACACAACCCATCATGAAATAGACTCCAAATATAAACACTAAGAGTTCTTTTCTTATTCAATGTGAGAGTAAAAGAACTTTACATAATTTTAAAATACCTCAAATACTAACACACGTCAAGTAGTTTTGTGGTTTAAAAAATTTCAATTGGACTGAAGTTTAATAAAACTTCAGAATCACCAATTTTATTTTTTGAAGATGAATTACCATATTTGTTTTTTCTCCTAATCTCAGAGATGAGATAAATAAAGCCACTTGCAGCCTGGTTTCGGATTTTGCAGTTAAGTTTCTTGAACCTTAGAACTAAAGAAAATCTGAATTTTTAGCTTGTATATTGCACATGCAAATTGTTTTGGAAATGATTTTTATTTCTTTTCAGTGCGCACTTCTTTGAACCAAAGGGACGGGACGGAGATGACATTTGGGTCTCTATCTAATAAAATCTTCTGTGTACGTGAGAGTACTATGGGAAATAACAGAGTATGATCAGATATATGTATTATTCTTTTGAGTCCTTACGCATTCTACCAAAAAAAAAAATAATGCCTTGTTAACATTTGTTAGGGAAAATGCGATTGTATTTGTCACGTCCCATTTCTCAAAATATATGAAAACGGAGTCGCGACGAAAGTCGGCGACGTATATACGTAAGGAATATACCTCACGTGTACACGCTAAGTCTAAAGTAACCCGAAACATGCTATAAATCGAAACTGTAATAAATCATGATTACTGCAATATCACATATAAGCATCCACACATGATATCATATAAATAAAGACTGGAATAACAACTAAAACTGATATATCGAGAATAAGGAAATAACATGAAGATAAGAGAGATGAGAATACCCAAATCAGAGAGAGAGACTCAAGCTCCTCGAAATATGTATGGTCTCATCGAACACCTGACAATAGAAACAAAGCGTCCAATATCTGGACGTGCAAATTCAAGGTCGTCAGAAAGCGACCTTGTAACGCCCCCATCCCGGCGGGTACGGAGACGTTACTGCAACGTATATACGCAGGTCAGAAATACCCTCACATATATACGCTAAGCATCAGTACAGGAAAGAATCAGAGTACGGAAGCAAATGGTGCATTATACATTCCAACACATGAGTACAATTACAAAGTTATCACCAGAGGTGACAAATATTACAATAATATTACATCACCAATAGGCGCAAATGCGAGAATACAAAGAGATGTATAAGTATAAACAGTACAAAAGGCACTCACGAGTTTACAAAAGGAAAACTCGAGAGGCACACAGGGGGGCCTGGAAGGATAGAGCTTCGGATGGTCCGCTGGAGATCCAAGCTACCGATGCGCTTTTCCGGTCAGCAACTGGGATTCTACAAGCTCCAAGCTCCGACATATTCCAAGCTCCAGGACCTGGACATGAGAATCCAGGGGAGTCAGATAGAACTCCCCAGGCGAGTGGTGATACGAAAGCCAGATGGCGTGCAAGGATAAACACACGTATATCGATAAAACTGAATCATAATCATGCATTGAAAACCGTGTAGTGAGCATAAGCAAGTATAAGCAGGTAGATATATAACAAGTGATATCAAGCAGGAACTACTCATGGAATGATAAGATAGGAGCAGTAGACTGATGGAATGGAACATGGGTAATAAAACAGGATATGAGTAGCTAATATGATAATAATCATAAAACCGAAAATCCGATGTAAAACCCGATACAACCAATCGTGACAAAGCATACCACAGGTCCATAACTGGCATCTTTTATTATTATTATTACTCGTCTTACCCTGATGTCTAGATATGTGAACTAGCGTCCCAGCACACATATATCCACATCTGAGTAAACCAAGGTTGTTATTGGAAACCAACGGGAGTATCAACGAACAATGTTTACAGTGGGTCCCGTACATACCCGGGACCACGGCCCAGGATTGTTCCGTTGCTTGGTGGACGGAACCTGCCGCAAGGCGATCAGGAGGGTCTTATAGGATGTCCTTATCAAGATGGTACCAGGAAGGAGGGAGCCAGCACTCCCCTTGGTCGCCTGGAGGCCCACAGGTCAGACCGGAAGTTTTAGTTGCACAACATGCCTAATATCACTGTAAACACGAACATATATTGATAGCCGCAAGTTTCCCCCGACCCAATGTAAGTTGTCCAGTTTTATGGTTTATTAGGTAGTTATCAAATTTACGGGAATAGCAGGTACAAGACATGATCAGGAATTCAGGAGTACATGAGTACTATAGATTCAGGTCACTGTATATATAATACAGGATAACAAGTATAAGATTCAAGTCACTGCATGTAATGCAGGATAACAAGTGTAGTATTCCCGTAAATGAGATAATCACAGGTCAAGTATATCATGCCGGGTGTCAAGTGATAGCATGACAGGAGGATGATATTTGGCAGGTGACAAGTCATGTCAAGAGATTGATATTAGTCCGGTGGTAAGTCATGTCATAATAAGGGGTCTTGCCAAGTAGTAGCAGGTCTGGTGTCAGGTGATAACACATCAGGTGTTAACATATCAGGTGAATACATGGCATGTGATAGAATAGTAGCTGAGCACAATCAAGCGGAGCTCAGCAAGCTGGATTGTACAGACACTAAACAGTATTTAACACTGGAGCATCTGGCAAGGTTACCGGGACAACTCGGCTTAAGGTGCGAGTAGGAATTCCGGCAGCATCTCGCCTAGACGAATCTAGTGGCAAAGCGCTGAACGCTGATCATGATAACCAGGCGGAGCTGAGAGACCTGACGGTCCTAATCACTTCCCTTTCGAGATAGTGAGAGATCGGAGGCTGAAGGGCTGAGAGACCTGACGGTCCCAATCACTTCCCTTTCGAGATAGTGAGAGACCGGAGGCGGAAGGCTGAGGGTCCAAGAACGCTCGGGGTTTAAGCGCACTCTCGGTGGCTACCAGCCATCCCAGGAGAGTGGGCAGAAACCCAGAGTTCAACGACCACAAAGGGTCGGCCACGCATGGTATAAAGCAGTAAAATACATCACAGGCATGGTATATGTACAAGAATTAAACTACCCTAATACAAGCATTCGTCACAGAGCAATACATGTCCAGTCATTGGCACTCGGCCATACACCAATACAGGGACCCAGCCCAATACAGAATACATATAAACATGGAATAAAATACATGTCGACCCGACGAAGCGGGGAAACCCAAATGGAGGCGAGAACACTCGCCTAAATCACCGGAAATGCCGAAAGGTCCGAAATCCATGGAACTCGCGCACGCGCCATAAAATATAATAATATATAAATATTTAGAGGGAGAAAGTGAAGAGGAGAGAGAAAGAGTTAGAGAGAGAAACCTAGAGAGAGAAGTATATGGAAAGAGAGAGTGCACAGGGAGACGCGAGTTATGCGAGTGAGACGCGGGGGTCACAGACGCGGGAGTCGCGTCGCGGGAATAGCAGACGCGGGAATCACAGACGCGGGAATCACGTCGCGAAGGTGCCACAAACGCGGGATTCGAGACCCGCGTTCAAGTCAGGGCACGAGGAGAACACAGACGCTGGCATTAGCTCCGCGTTGTGTAGATACGAAAGGGATACAGACGCGGGCATGGATTTCGCGTTGCGTCGATCCAAGAACGCGAAGGCCGCGTTAAGGAGTTGCCTGGACGCGGGGGTGAGATCCGCGTCAACAGAGAGAAAGAGAGAGACAGGGAAAGATGATTTCGTTGGTGGTGGTGTTATTTGGTGAAGGAGATGGATTTTAATGGAGTAATGAAAAGGAGGTGATGATGAAGGTGATGTTGGAGGTTTAAGTAGTGGAGATGGAGGTGGTATTGTGATGGTGAAAGTGATGGTGAAAGTGAAGATGGTGGTGAAAAATAGAAGAAGTGATGGTGATGAAAACGGTTAAGAAAAGATGGTGGTGGTGACGTTAGTGTTGTCGTTTGCAATTGTCACCGGAATGATTATCGGAATAATCGTGAACGATTACCGGAATAATCATCGGAGATGTTGCCGACGAAGAAGAGCTCGGCCCCAATCCAAGGAGGGTGGCCGGCTTGAAGTTGGTGGTGGGGTGATGGTTTTGTGGAGGATTTTGATGGTGGTGGTATTTTTGGAAAAGGTAAAGGAGAAGGTGGAGCTTTGGTGGAGTTTTAGAGTTTGTGGTGGTTTAAATGGAGAAGGAGGAGGAAGAAGATGAAGGTAGGGAGTTGGAGAAGTTGTAGTGGTTGTGGTTGTGGTTGTGGTGGAGATGAAGGAGGAGTTGGTGGTTAAAGTTTTGGTGAAGAGAAAAATGAAGTGGAATGAAGAAGGAAAAGTTTATATAGGAATTGGAATTGTGAAGGTGATGTAAAAATGTTTAGGGAGGGGGTTTTTTTGTAAAATGGAGAGGTGAGGTGGCTCTCTTGGCCGGCCATGGTGATGGGAGAGGTGTTTGAGTGTGTTGGGATATTTTTGGAGAAGATATTTTTGGTGGAGGAGATATTTTTGGTGGAAAGTTGTAGAAAGTAATGGAAGAATGGAGAATTTGGTGGAAGGAAAAGGAAGGAAAGAAAAAGGAAAAAAGGAAAAGAAATTAAAAAAGGAAGATACTCTCTTAAAAGAAAAAGGAAAAATAATTAGAGTGGCAGATTCCCGGGATTCAGTTGCGGATGCGGAAAACTTTCGAAAAAATACCGAAATCGTCTGAAAATCAAGTATCTCAGAACGACCCGCAAAAATTCTAAAAAATCAAGAATATTATTTTAAGAATCATGGTGAAATTTGTTTCAAGAAATTCTTTATAGTTTTTAAATTAAAAATCCTGAAATTGGCCGCCAATATCGGTCGACACCAAATCTCGTAGAAATCTGATAAATTCTGAAAATCCCCAAAAAATGAATTAAGATAGTAAATATTATTCTAAGCAAATTTGTGAAAGCGGTTTCTCAAAATTTGACTCCATTTGCAAATTAAAAATCCAGGAATCGGTCAGTGGCACTGGTCGACACCGGTTTTGAAGATTTTCATTTTAATTCAGTAAAATTCCAGAAAATCACAGAAAATCTAAAATATTGGAAAATAATGTTTAAAACTGAAATCGGTCAAATATAAATATTAGAAAGACCAAATTGAGCAATTCACTAGGATCGGGCTCTCGGTTCAGACTAGGGTTGACTCTGAGTCCGTGAATCCGGATCCAAGACAAAACGATCATATAAACAATTCATAATACAAAACGAATACAGGAAGCAAATCGAAAAATACGATCGAAAAATCTGAATACGCAACTAAGTACGTATTCTGGGAGCGGGGTGTTACAGACCTAGTGAGTGTGTGTGTAAAGAGGACGGCTCGTGCATATAAACAATGTGTACAGAATAATAAAAAGATAAACTGCAGACAGAAGATAACTATAATATGATAAACAGATAACTGAAGGATAACTGAATAACATGTATGTAGAAAAAGGCAACTAACACAACTATAAACAAACAACCAATGTCAAAATGTGTAACCTAGCATGTGTCACTAGTCTGGAGTACAATCCGGTCATGTGTACAATCATATATCTATCATAGTATACATATATGCACAATCAGGTAATTACAGTCAGTCACAATATGCTATAACAATTTATTATCATTTATTATGTCAGCGAACACCAATTGCCACATGCCGTAGACGCATCCCATACTACGCCTATCACACGTGTCAATCAATATTGAAATTAATAGAAGAGACATTGTCCATGTTTTAATTGGGTTCCGTACATACCCGAAACCACGGCCCAATCACCTGGCGCTGAACCAGATCCTAACGCTAGGTAGTCAATAACAATAACAATAACAATGTGTCAATAACAATGACATATGAACAATACGGGATGTCAGTCATCCCCCGCAATCCTGCAGTGGAACCGTATCTCGACTGCGCAACCTGTATTCTAGGTCCACCCAAAATACAGACGTTGTCTCCTCTATTAATTTTTCCAATCTCAGTGTAAGTTGTCAATTTACATTTTTATTTATAACAATCAATCTCCATGTTATTTCAATTACTGGGACGATACAGTAACAGTAACAATATCAATGTAACAATAACAATGTGAACAATATTACCGTGTAAACGGTAGAACAATGGAACAATGAAAGTATTACGGTCCGACAATATTTTCCCAGTAATTTTCAATGATATGAATTCAATAGTTATCAGGTAGATGTTATGTATAATCAGTCAAGTTTTTAAGGGGTGTCATGATGTCCAGGGTTAAGAATAATATACAAGATTTATTTAAGGGAGATAAATAATTCACAAGACAGTATATATACATATGTGGACGTGAACAATAATTAACGGGTGTAAATCATCATGAACAATTATTTAGATATAAAAATAGATCTATTAAAGAACAAAGTAATAACACGCTCGCATGAAATCATAACAACACCATATGCATTAAAGAAAGCAAATAAGATGATCACTCATGACCAATTTAATAATAGAGGAAAGCTCAAAACAACCACTCACAATATCATTTGTAAGTTTTAGTAGCATAATTACAAAATAAAATCATTTATCAAAAATTCTTGTTTAATTGAAGGAGGAAAAGAACACTCACCTCGACTTATCACGCGTCCGATAACCAATTCGAAGAATCTACATTAAATACATATGAATTTTTACATAAGATATCAAATTTACATTTATTGAATTTTACAAAAGATATCTTACTTGATGTTATTCAATATTTTAAATTAAATACGGATGGTTTAGATCTTAAAATAAAGTTGTAGGATGATACACTGAGTTTATAATATTATTCATATTTTATTTACTGATTTTTGTGGGGTTTAAATGATTAAAAACGTGCAATTTCCTTAACGGGTCTGAATGTTGAAGTAACGAGTTTCAACTTAGAAAATAGTATTGCAGTCCAATATGATTTGCAATTAACCTCAAAATTTTTCAGTAGATACTAGGGGTTATCTAGATATTTATCTCCATTTTTATTTATTTTTTTCAAATTTTTATCTAACTAAAAATTGTTTTTCAATAACTTAACAGGTCTGTTTTTGTATTTGGATTGGGTTAAATGAATTAGAACCCAAAATCTGTGGGCTGCACTGTAATTTAGGCTTCTGAATATTGAGCTGCAGAATAATTTGTATTTTCTTTTCTTTTCAATTCTGTTTTCTGGCCTGGCCCAATAAGCCACGCCCAGTTTCCCTTTTTGTTTCTTTTTCTCTTTTTTTTTGTTTGTGGCCTGGGCCAATGGCGGCCCAGCCTTCCTTTTTCTTTCTTTTCTTTTTTTTTTTGTTTGTTTTGGGCCAGACCCAGTGGCAGCCCAGGCCACTGGGCCTGGTCAAGCGGGGTGCGGGTCTGCACTCGGGTCGGGTATAGACCCGACTGCACAGACCCGACCCGGGTCTGTGCAGCGCGCCTGCTACTCTCGGCCTCGAGAGCAGTTGGCTCTCTGTTTTTTTTTTTTTCTGACGGAAGTAGGAGAAGAAAGTTACAGGATAAGATCTTTTAGGATTTTTAGCAATCAGGTTGTTAAGATAAGATCCCTAAAGATCTCTTGAGATCTTTCAGTTAGAATTTGAGATTTAAATTTGGTTTTAGGTTTGTTTAAATAATTTAGACTTCTAACCTAATCACATGTCAATGTGGCATCTTGGTTCAGGTATTAACATTTGGTAAAAGGACAAGAGTTTAAAACTTTGAATAAACAATTTAAGCACACAATTATATATAATTATATATATTTTTGTTTAAACTTTAATTATTATTTATTTTGTTTTATTTTACTTTATTTTTGGGTATGAGTTAAATGTGTTATGGCTTATCAGATAATTGGATTATGGGTTAGAAAAGAAGATCAATTAAGAATAATACTAACAATAACATAATAATAATAATGCTAATAATAATGTATAAAATATAATGCATATATATACTTGTATAAAATGCAAATCAGAAACATATGCACTTAATATGTATACACATATATTTATACACCTGTACAAAATAAATTAATCAATAATAATAAGTAATCTAAATAAAATTAATAAAAATCGAAATATAGTATTTTTAGTTAGGAGATATTACAGTATTGTAATTGGTTAATCTCAAGAAGTTTAACTGTAGTGTATTAATTCTCTAAACTCACAGCTATTGGGGTGTAATAAAGATTAGGTTTAAAAACTACGTACTTGGAAATAGTTTTCCGCTCCAAATTAAACCATTTTAGGCATAAGAACTACGAAATCATCATGCAATGGAAGAGAAGAGAGAAATGTTGAATATTTTGCGTTATAATCATCAGTCTTTGATGTATATCAATTGTAAAAGATCTTGTAAAATTCTCCGTGCAATGGAAGAAAAGTGTTCTTGAATTCTAATAATTTTTGTTTTTGATGGGGATTACATACTTCTTTACTCAACCTCATGCATGTAAGAACTGACAAGTAATAATAAATATTTCTTGTGATATTTGCTTAATTGGAGTATGGTCTTGGGAAAGGAAGCAGGACTGGATGCGACTGTCAACTTTGGCTGTGCGCTATTCTGGTGATTATTATTCGTTAAAGCTAATGCATAGTCTATGGTAGCTAGCTTCAGCATCATGTTTCTAGATAGCTAGCGACATGTATATCTGTTTTCTGACTGCATATGAAAAAACTGGAACCTGCAGGGTGTTGGTGCCCTTTTGGATCTTCACTTTCAAAGCCCAAGGAAGAAAAGATAATACAGTGCACCAAGTATCTCACTGGGGTGTTTGGTTTGAAGGAAGTTGGGGGGGGGGGGGGGGGGGGGGGGGGGGGGGGGGTGGGGGGGTGGGGGGTAAGGGGGGGGGGGGGGGGGGGGGAAGGGGATCTATCCAAAACACCGGAAAAAGAAAATAAGAAAACTCCTTTTCCTTTTCTATTCTCTCTTTTACACAACCATTTCCTCACTTCCAGAGTGCTACAGTTAATTTTGTGGTCATGTAAATCTCATTTGTAATAAGTTATAGTGCAAAAAAGTTAATTTTTTGATTATGTAAATTTCACTTGCATTCTAATTACAGTCCATTTTTTATTTTTTCTTATTAATTTTTATTTTAATATTATTTTGCGGTCAACTTTGTGGTCAACTTTTCTACTTCCACTTCCACATTACCATCCAAACACCGGAAAAGACATAACATTTTTCAAACTATACTTCCCAACAACATCCAAACACCAGAAAACTTACTAACCAATTCTCAAGTTCCAAATGGAACTATTATCACTTCCGTACTTCCTCACTTCCTCACTTCCCCTTAACCAAACAGGCCCACAGTGAAAACGGGTTGAGAGAGAGAGAGAGAGAGAGAGAGAGAGAGAGAGAGAGTGTGTGTGTGTTTCACTGTCTTTCTATGTTGAAATGGGTCGAGAGAGAGAGAGAGAGAGAGAGAGAGAGAGGGTTGTATAAATATTATGAGCTATGGTGTGACCAAAGAACCAACGTGTTGTATGCTGTATGTATGAAAAATGCTGCAGCACAGATTCACTCACCATGTATTAGTGAGGCCTTTGCTTCCAGAGTGATAAAGATGATTACCATACTTCGTAGGCCTCTTCGGACATTAAATCACAAGGTACTGCTTGTTTATGCAATAGGATGTTTGCCTCTAAAAAATGACTGCAGTAGCCATCATTGATTGGGAATGATGTGATTTTGATTTGATACTACCAACAGTATCGGTCTGTTTTCTTGAAAATGGTGTCTTTTTTTTCGCTGAATCATGAGCCCACCTTCTTTTCTTTTACAAACAGTTTTCAGAATTTATTTGCTAGGATCTGATCCGTGGGTAGCCCAGTAGATTGATTTTAGAGATTAGGCAGTAGTGAATTTTAATAAATTACATATATTGTATAACAGAATGGAAGAAAGTTAAAAAAAAACTAATTCGTAGAGAAAATTAACTTTTTCCTTTGCACAGTCTTTAGCTTGAAATTTGTGCATGAAATTTATATTAGAAAAAACATAATAACAAAATATCTTAAGAAAATAAAATTTAAATTGTATTTACAGAAAGAAATTAAGATCAACGTAATCATATTGACATCAAAGTTTTTTGGGAATTAAATTTAACACTTCAATAGTCAATGAATATCAATAATGTGGAGAAAGAGGGTAAAAATCTAGTTGGTAGGGTTTTTTTTAATCCAAACTGATGGCAGCAGTAGCAATAAAAGATTGGAGCAGAGAATCGCTGTCAACAGGTCTGAATGTTGTCGACAGCTGGCACTTCGATGCGTAGATACAAAGAGTGAAAATATACAGACTATCGACAACTATTGAGGTCAGTCGATAGACAGAGATAGCTGTGGCTTAGTCTGTCAACAGGCGCCTATGATTGTCGATAGTGGCAACCCGAGATTAGGTGTTGTGTACCTGTCGACAGACACTAATTCTGGACGGTTTTCAAGTCAAATTCTGAGTTCGTTTCTGATTCGAATTCAGAGCTTTCTTTTTTTTTTCCTCCGTGGGCTCTCTGCCTATATAAAGAGGGGTACTATCCTCATTGATTGTAACCTGAATTGATGATTTGAATAAGATCTCTCCCCTTCTACTCTGAGGACGTAGGCAGTTGCTGAACTTCATAAATCTGTTTTTCTCACTTTCTTCTTATTTGTTTTGTTCTTATTAGGCCAACTTTGTTATATAGCACAGAATGTTGGGCTATATAGAGACATCATGCCCATAAGATGAGTGTAGTAGAGATGCGCATGCTTCGTTGGATGTGTGATAACACGCGGAGAGATAAGGTGAGAAATGAGGATATTCGTATTAAGATAAGTGTAGCCTCTATAAAAGAGAAGATGAGAGAAAATCGCTTAACGATGGTTTGGTCATATGCGTCGTAGACCTGCAAATGCGCCAGTCCGGCGAATAGCGCGTATCAATCTAGGCAAGTTAAAAGAGCACAGGGGAAACCAAAGAAAACATGGATGGAGGTAATACGACAAGATATAGAGGCTAAAGGTCTTAGTAAAGGCATATTTCTCAATAGGAATTGTAACAGCCTATTTTTAGTACTGGTTAATTATTAATTATTATTTCCCCCATAATTTTAAACATCGGTTATTAGAGAAATTTTATAACTCCTCATTCTTAAATTAATACCAATAATAATGAAGTTAACCAAAGAAATATATATATATATATGTTTATATATGAGTTATTGTTATTATTTTGGTTTATGCATAAATTAGAATATATAGAAAATATATAAGTATTTGGTACCAACAATTATGACATTTTAAGTATATGGAAATATATCTTTGACATTTCATTTTTTAGTAATCCTCAATTAGGAAATACCAACAAATACTAGGTATTTGTATTTAGAATATTTTAATTTCAAGTGTGAGTGGAGGGGTTTGGTATGCATGAAGGGGTGAGGTGTAAGGCTAGGATCAATTTGATCCTAGCCTTGGCCAAGTGGCAAGTGGAAAGGGGAAGTGGGTTGCATTAATCTAAGTTTTTGAGGGGCCTTTTTGCATATTGACCTCAACCATACGTGAGATCTGAGAAGAGAAGTTCTTTTCTTCTCTGTAAACTCCTGTAGCCCTAAAAATTTCAGTCCTAATCTCTCAGATCCCTCTCACCAACCCACTCTCTCTCTCTCTCTTTCTTCTCTCTCTCTCTCTCTCTCTCTCGCACCCCCCAGCCGGAGCCAGGGGGCGCCGCCAGGCCGACGCCAACGCGGCGCGCAAACGGCGGTGAGGGCGGCGCAGCCGCGCGGAAGGCGCCACCAGGCCACGCGCGGCCTGGTGGGGGGGAGGGGGTGTTCGTTTTGGCCAGAGGAATTGGGAGAAATTCAATATTTGGGTATTTTCTCAAGGTAAAAACTTTAGCCCTAATTCTAATTTTGTTCCAACCAATTGTTTTGTTTTCAGAGATTAAAAATTGGGTGAAATTAGAGTAACACTTAATTAGTTATTCTCATGAAGTTGAGTAGTTCATAAATTAAAATTTTTGCCTTGCTTGTATTACTAGGGTTTGAAGGAAGGAATTGATCAAAATCGCGGTGGGAATCCTCTTATCTAGTGAGTAAATTTTCATACTCACTTAAAGGACTAATTTTATCAATTTAATTATGTAATTGTTGTATGTACCTAAGAGGGATTTTGGGGAAAAGATAATAGATGAAAGTAGAGTAGCACGTAAATAAATTACATGGAGTGGTGCCAAAAAAAAAAAAATTAACTTTTTATTAGAAGGTAATTGTATAATTATTGTGTTATGTGTTCTAACACTTTAATGTAAGTTTAGTAGTATAAGTAATGTAGGTAGTGATGGGTGTGTACTAGAAGGTAAGGATACCTTAATAGATACGTTACAAGCTATGTATGTAAAATGTTTAAGTCCTTAATTATAATACCTTGGCACCCCACATGAATTACCTTGTACTACTTACTATAGTAATATACATATGATAGCATGATTAAATATGTTGACGATATGTGAATATGTCTATTTGTGATTTCTTTCCATAATATGTTGTTTATGTAAAACTACACCATAGTATATTTTGGTCATGCTATATATGTGTGGGTCGCTTGTAGAAATTTGATGTTGTTATGAGTGCCTATCTATGTATGTATACTATAGGAGGAAGGGGCCGGCGGGAGCCGGTAGGAGGGGGGAAGACGGGGAATGGTGTATTGCATGTTTGATTGCAACTATAGGAGGAAGGGGCCGAGCGGGAGCCGGTAGGTGGAAGAAGACGGGGTTTCACGGGAATCACACTGTTATTATGTGAACTGGTATGCTTATTCTTATACTACTTAATAGAATCATTATGGTACTCTAAGGAGGAAGGGGCCGGGCGGGAGCCGGTAGGTGAAAGAAGACGGTGGAAAATGGTACCCTATAATTAGAGTGACGTGTAATTGTGCTCTAGTAAGTGATAAGATTTTATGTTATCAATAATTGGTTGGAAAGTAATAATTGATAGTCAATGTTTGTGAAAGGTAAGAATTCGTGTCTAAAGACTTGCTTGAGAGGGAGCAAGTACTGATATCGCTTTAGTACATTATAAGAAAGAACCTTATTCATAAAGAAAGCCTAATAACTAAGACTCGTAAAATTTGATTGAAACAGGTGGCATTTCCATTCATGTAAGGTCCCTCTTGATTTCCATAAAGTATGTTGTGGCATTATATCATGTTGTTATCAGTTATTAAGTGTTTATGAAATATACTCGCTGAGCCGTCGAGCTCATTCCTTTCATTTTCTTCTCTTTCAGGTCTGGACAAAGGTAAAGGTATAATGTAGCATGGATTAGTCATGAGCAGGATGCCTTATGTGTCACAAACACTTATTTTGTTCGTTATGTACATGTAGTTATGCTTATTTAGCATTACCTAAATGAGGATGCTATGATGCTACTACCTTATGTAATGTTTGTAATAATGTTAATTAGAACTTGTGTACTTGGAAAGTTGGTGATGTGAGGTTATTGTGATCATGTTGGTAGCATTTTGTGGATTGTGGATGCTTTGATGGTTATGTAAGATGAATGCACGGCATAAGTATATTTTGGAGATATTCTGTATTTTTGTGATAAGTAGGTCAGGTGACCGAAATGTTTTGTGGAGATAAGTAGGCCTTGGAGCCGAAATTATATTTTGTATATGGAGAAAGTTAAGATTTTAGAGGAGATGCTGCTGAAATTTCTAGATTTTGGATTTAACGTAAGGTTGGGAATAAATGCGTGATTTTGATCTAATCTTGCTTATTAGAAGCTGGGACCGTTTCAGTTGGTATCAGAGCGTGGTTTAGGCAAGGTTAGCCTAGGTAGATGTAACATACAAGAACAACTAAGTAAGCAAGTGTTAGCTATATGTATGTTAGGTAAGTTAGATATAGGGGTATGAAGTAATGGTAGAATCTTAAGGTATTTAACCCGAAATGTATGATATTTAACTGTTTTCTACGTTTGAAATTGGGTACCCGCATACCTTAATTCAAATGGATCCTGCAAAAGGGTGCGGGCCCTTCTGTATGGAATTTCAGTGGTTATGGGACACTGCAAAAGAGAGAACAATTAAAATATCACACAGGACAGGGTTAAACCTATTGTTAGGATAGTTCTACCCAAAAGGAATTTTGAAGGTTAGCATGGCTAAAGCAGTGATATTTGCTATCATGTATTGTTATTTAAATCATGCTATTATATATTGTTGGGGAGAATTGGAAGACAAAATTTTTATTAATGCAAACCCTTTTACTTCTACAGATGGGGGATTCAGATATGACGGGATCGTCATCCGACATACGGAGTCGGAGAGCTTGAGTTGGATTGCAGACCAGATGGACTGGGATTTTGAGTCGGATGAGACCAACCCAGCTATCATTCTGGAAGTCCCCCAAATAGTAAAGATTCAGAGGTTCGTCTAGAACAAGATAATAAAGATGAAATCAGTGAGGCAGAAAGTGCCATAAGGAATGCACCAACAACCGTGGACAGGGGAATACTGCCTAGCAATGAGATGAATCCTGAAGGAAGGATTTTCTTTGGAGGTATTTGGTGGAATTCCAGCTGGGTGGAAGACATGGATCTCTATGATGATAATGAGAATTGGAGATGCGATTACGATACTGTCCTAGAAGAAGAAGGAGAGAATCTTGGGGAAGAAAATCTTGAAGAAGAAGAAGATCCTGAAGAAGAAGATCCTGAAGAGGAAGATCCCGAAGAGGATGATCCTGAGGAGTTAAATCATGGTGGAGAAGATCCAGAAGAAGAGGAAAACAATAAGGAAGATGAATCAGAAGAAGACAGCGGGGAGGAAAGCTCCTCAGGTTCTAACAGAACCCCATGATAGGAGTCTAGAGGGGTGGCATTTTTGTTTTTTGTTGTTTTGTTTTTGAAGAAAAAGGAATGTGGACTTACATGATTGGATATTTTTGTTTTGTAAAGAAAAAGGTTGTCAATAGCCATATGTATGAACAATGTATCTTTTTATGACTGCATTGTATGTTTTGAAAGAATGTAGTCATGCTAATGTAAATTTTGCTATGAAAACATGCATAAATGAAATCAGCGTTTTGTTTTTGAACTATTCTATTTGTTATTATTGAGTTGTAATTGATTAAGTTCGACTATTCTTCTAGGTATTAGATGGACTTAAATTTTCCTCCATCTGAGGCAAACTCGGAGGACGACGTCCCATTGCATAGTGCAATCGGGAGCGTCCATCCATCAGCAAGTCAAGGAATCCTAAATGATCAATCTGATGCCAATCGAAGAATCTCAGACAGAATACCAGATTGGTTGTTGCAACGACAAATGTTAACAATCCTCGAAGAGCCTTGGAACAATTTCAAAAGTTAAACCCACCAGCATTTAAGGGAGGAGTGGATCCGATACAAGCAGAAGAATGGCTCCGTCAAATTAAGAAAATACTTGATGTATGGAGTGCACGGAAAATCATCGCGGGTATCGTTCACCTCCTTCATGTTTCAAGGAGAAGCTGAACGCTGGTGGGAGATGATCAAAGGAGGAGCTAGGACCATGGGGAAAGAAATTTCCTGGGAACTTTTTAGTCAAAAAAGTTAATGAGAAGTATATACCAGAAGTGGTGAAGGACAGACTAGCAATGGAATTCCAAGATCTAAAGCAGGACCAGTTGACTGTAACTCAATATGAGGCAAATTCACCCAACTGTCTAGATATGCGGAAGAAATTGGTGTCTGAAGAGGAAGATAGAGCAAAAAGATTTGTTAGGGGCTTGAGGCCGGAAATCAGGAGTAAACTGATTCCTTCCAATTACGGATCTATAGCCAAGCCGTGGAGAAGGCCTTAGAAATTGAAGGTGACATGCAAGAGATACAGGAGGCAAGGACCAGGGAACTGCCTTTTATGAAACGCCCCCGGTATGCTAATGCGCCAAACTTTGGAGTTCATCCAGTAAGGTCCGACAGAAGTACCAGATCTTCCTTTATGCCGGCCCAAGGGAACAGAGGGAACTCGTGGCCCAAGAAGAGGGGATTTCCCCACTCAGACTCCAACCTTGCAGGAAGCCAATGGTGTCCCAGATGCCATAGGAATCATACCGGTAGTTGCTCTGTTGGTAAGCAATGTTTTTTTGTTGTAAAATGGGTCACATGAGGAGAGAATGCCCACCCTGCATGGATATCCAGGAGTTAGTAGGGGAACAGGGAGACCAGCCATGGGTGTTGCCCCAACAGCAGGAGGACAAGCTACCGCCTTTCGACAACCCGTCAACAGGACTCGCTCAACCACGACGCAAGCATCGGTGCAACAACCCAGAGCCCAAGAATGAACGCAATAACTCCACAGGAAGCTAGAGCATCCAATGCAGTGGTGGAAGGTACCGTCTGTGTGTCTAAAAATATTGCCCAAGTATTGTTTGACCCTGGTGCTACCCACTCTTTTATTTCCTCATCATTTGCTGCAATGATTAACAAGAATTCTGAACCTATGAACTATCAACTAGTGGTGTCAACCCCAGTAGGCGCGAGTGTGACCACTAGTGAATATTATAAGGGGTGTGAAATCATTATAGGAGAAATGAAAACACATGCAGACTTGATTAAATTAGGAGAGATGGAATTTGACATCATCTTGGGAATGGATTGGTTGTCAACATATCGAGCTCATGTAGATTGTCATCAGAAGAGAATAATATTTAAGTTAGAAGGAGCTCCAGAAAGAATTTATGAAGGGATGAAGGGTAAGATTTGCACTCCAGTCATTTCAGCTGCGAAGGCCACTAAACTCTTAAGGCAAGGATGTCAAGGATTTCTGGCGATTGTGATAAGTGAAGACAAGATAATGAAAGTTGAAAACATTGAAGTTGTGAAAGAATACCCTGATGTATTTCCGGAAGATTTACCTGGTTTGCCCCCAGATAGGGAAGTAGATTTTTCCATTAATCTTCTACCAGGGACAAGTCCTATATCAAAGGCACCCTATAGGATGGCGCCCGCAGAAATGAAAGAATTGAAAGACCAGCTGCAAGAGCTACTAAGTCTGGGATTTATTCGGCCGAGTGTATCACCTTGGGGTGCTCCTGTGTTATTTGTTAAGAAGAAAGATGGGAGCATGAGGCTGTGTATAGACTACCGGGAGTTGAACAAGGTCACTATCAAGAATCGGTATCCACTGCCCAGAATTGATGATCTTTTTGACCAACTTCAGGGTGCCAGTATATTTTCCAAGATAGATCTGAGATCGGGATACCATCAATTAAAAATTAAGCCGGAAGATGTTTCCAAGACAGCCTTTCGGACTAGATATGGACACTATGAGTTCCTAGTGATGCCATTTGGTTTGACTAATGCTCCAGCAGCATTCATGGATCTGATGAATAGGATCTTCCAACCATATTTAGATCAATGTGTGGTGGTCTTTATAGATGATATTCTAATCTACTCTAAAGTAAAGAAGAGCATGAAAATCATTTAAGGGTAGTTTTACAATTATTGAGAGAGAATCAACTCTATGCAAAATTTAAAAAGTGTGAATTCTGGCTGGATAAAGTTGGATTCTTAGGTCACATCATAAGTAAAGAAGGAATATCAGTGGATCCTGCCAAGATTGAAGCAATTAAGGAATGGCCTCGACCTACCAATGTCACAGAGGTGCGGAGTTTTCTGGGACTGGCTGGGTATTACCGGAGGTTTGTGGAGGGATTCTCCAAGATAGCAACACCATTGTCACAATTAACCAAGAAAGGACTCAAATTTCATTGGGAGATAATCAAGAAAGGAGTTTTCAGGAGTTGAAGGATAAACTAACATCAGCCCCAGTCCTAGCCATGCCTTCTGGGACTGAAGGCTATGTTATTTTCAGTGATGCGTCAAAATCAGGGCTAGGGTGTGTGTTGATGCAGCATGGCAGGGTAATTGCGTATGCTTCTAGACAACTAAGGAACCATGAGAAGAATTATCCTACTCATGATCTTGAATTAGCCGCAGTTATCTTTGCCTTAAAGATATGGCGACACTATCTTTATGGAGTCTCATGTGATGTATACACAGATCATAAGAGTCTAAAGTACATCTTTACCCAGAAGGAGCTGAATATGCGACAAAGAAGATGGTTGGAGTTAATGAAAGACTACGACTTGGATATTCATTACCACCCCGGAAAGGCCAATGTGGTAGCAGATGCCCTTAGTAGGAAGTCGGGAGGATCCGTAGCAGCGTTACTAACCCAACGAGGTGATCTATTAAAAGATATAGAGCGGCTGCAATTGGAGATTTTGGTGAAGGAAACTCGAGAAAGAGTGGTGCAGGTAAGTCAAGTTAGCATTGATTTTGACCTCCACAAGAGATAAAGGAAGCTCAACTAAAAGATGACCAAGTAATTGGAATAATGGAAGGAGTAAAAAGGGGTGAAGTTCAAGATTATTCCATTGTTAAGGACTTGCTAAGAAAAGGATGCCGAATTTATATACCATCAGATTTTAAGCTCAAAGAGCGGATTATGACTGAAGCACATTGTACTCCTTACACTGCACATCCGGGAGCAACCAAGATGTATCAAGATCTAAGATCAACTTTTTGGTGGGAAGGAATGAAGAAGGACATAGCTAAATTTGTACAAAGATGCCTGATCTGCCAACAAGTCAAAGCTGAACACAAGAAGCCCCCAGGACTCCTTATGCCATTACAAATTCCTGAATGGAAGTGGAGCAACATTACTATGGATTTTGTTACAGGACTTCCCAAATCCCCTCAAGGTTACGATGCCATATGGGTAATAGTAGACCGACTCACAAAGTCTGCCCATTTCTTACCCATTCGAATAAACTATTCAATGGATAGATTAGCCCAGATCTACCTTCGAGAAATAATCAGAATTCACGGAGTACCTGAGACTATTGTGTCAGATCGAGACCCCCGATTCCAGTCAAGACTATGGATTAGCCTATCCCAGGCCCTGGGCACTAAACTACATCCAAGCACAGCTGCTCATCCACAAACCGACGGACAATCAAAGAACTATACAAATACTGGAGGATATGCTGAGAGCATGTGTATTAGATTTCGGAGGTAATTGGGAAAAATACCTACCATTGGCAGAATTTGCATATAATAATAGTTATCAATCTACTATTGGAATGCCCCCATTTGAAGCCTTGTACGGCAGGAAGTGCAGATCTCCAATTTGTTGGGAGGAGATGGGAGACCGAACATTATTCGGAGCTGATATAGTGGTAGAGACAACAGAGAAAATCCGGATAATTAGGAAGAGAATGAAGGCGGCCCAAAGTAGACAGAAGGCATATGCAGATCGGCGCCGGAGACCCTTGGAATTTGCTGAAGGACAAAGTTTTTCTGAAGATATCGCCAATGAAAGGAGTGATACGGGTTGGTAAACGGAATAAGTTAGACCCCCGTTTTACCGGTCCTTTCGAGATATTGGAAAGAATTGGACCTCTGGCTTACCGGTTGGCATTACCACCAGAGATGGAGAAGATGCATGATGTGTTTCACGTGTCACAACTAAGAAAATACATACCAGATCCCAGTCATGTTCTTAGTTACTCTCCACTTCAACTCCAAGAAGATTTATCATATACAGTGGAACCAGTGCAAATCTTGGACCGTAAAGAGAAGGTTTTGCGGAACAAAACCATTCCGTTGGTAAAGGTATTATGGAAAAGCCAGGAACTCGAAGAGACTACCTGGGAACCAGAGGAGGAGATGCGATCTACCTACCCACACCTTTTCCAAGGTGCGTCAAGCTTCGGGGTCGAAGCTTCCCTAAGGGGGTAGAAATGTAACAGCCTATTTTTAGTACTGGTTAATTATTAATTATTATTTCCCCATAATTTTAAACATCGGTTATTAGAGAAATTTTATAACTCCTCATTCTTAAATTAATACCAATAATAATGAAGTTAACCAAAGAAATTATATATATATATATGTTTATATGAGTTATTGTTATTATTTTGGTTTATGGCATAAATTAGAATATATAGAAAATATATAAGTATTTGGTACCAACAATTATGACATTTTTAAGTATATGGAAATATATCTTTGACATTTCATTTTTTAGTAATCCTCAATTAGGAAATACCAACAAATACTAGGTATTTGTATTTAGAATATTTTAATTTCAAGTGTGAGTGGAGGGGTTTGGTATGCATGAAGGGGTGAGGTGTAAGGCTAGGATCAATTTGATCCTAGCCTTGGCCAAGTGGCAAGTGGAAAGGGGAAGTGGTTGCATTAATCTAAGTTTTTGAGGGGCCTTTTTGCATATTGACCTCAACCATACGTGAGATCTGAGAAGAGAAGTTCTTTCTTCTCTGTAAACTCTGTAGCCCTAAAATTTCAGTCCTAATCTCTCAGATCCCTCTCACCAACCCACTCTCTCTCTCTCTCTCTCTCTTTCTTCTCTCTCTCTCTCTCTCTCTCGCACCCCCCAGCCGGAGCCAGGGGGCGCCGCCAGGCCGACGCCAACGCGGCCGCGCAACCGGCGGGAGGGCGGCGCAGCCGCGCGGAAGGCGCCACCAGGCCACGCGCGGCCTGGTGGGGGGGAGGGGGTGTTCGTTTTGGCCAGAGGAATTGGGAGAAATTCAATATTTGGGTATTTTCTCAAGGTAAAAACTTTAGCCCTAATTCTAAATTTTGTTCCAACCATTGTTTTGTTTTCAGAGATTAAAAATTGGGTGAAATTAGAGTAACACTTAATTAGTTATTCTCATGAAGTTGAGTAGTTCATAAATTAAATTTTTGCCTTGCTTGTATTACTAGGGTTTGAAGGAAGGAATTGATCAAAATCGCGGTGGGAATCCTCTTATCTAGTGAGTAAATTTTCATACTCACTTAAAGGACTAATTTTATCAATTTAATTATGTAATTGTTGTATGTACCTAAGAGGGATTTTGGGAAAAGATAATAGATGAAAGTAGAGTAGCACGTAAATTAAATTACATGGAGTTGGTGCCAAAAAAAATTAACTTTTTATTAGAAGGTAATTGTATAATTATTGTGTTATGTGTTCTTAACACTTTAATGTAAGTTTAGTAGTATAAGTAATGTAGGTAGTGATGGGTGTGTACTAGAAGGTAAGGATACCTTAATAGATACGTTACAAGCTATGTATGTAAAATGTTTAAGTCCTTAATTATAATACCTTGGCAACCCCACATGAATTACCTTGTACTACTTACTATAGTAATATACATATGATAGCATGATTAAATATGTTGACGATATGTGAATATGTCTATTTGTGATTTCTTTCCATATATGTTGTTTATGTAACCTACACCATAGTATATTTTGGTCATGCTATATATGTGTGGGTCGCTTGTAGAAATTTTGATGTTGTTATGAGTGCCTATCTATGTATGTATACTATAGGAGGAAGGGGCCGGCGGGAGCCGGTAGGAGGGGGAAGACGGGGAATGGTGTATTGCATGTTTGATTGCAACTATAGGAGGAAGGGGCCGAGCGGGAGCCGGTAGGTGGAAGAAGACGGGGTTTCACGGGAATCACACTTGTTATTATGTGAACTGGTATGCTTATTCTTATACTACTTAATAGAATCATTATGGTACTCTAAGGAGGAAGGGGCCGGGCGGGAGCCGGTAGGTGAAAGAAGACGGTGGAAAATGGTACCCTATAATTAGAGTGACGTGTAATTGTGCTCTAGTAAGTGATAAGATTTTATGTTATCAATAATTGGTTGGAAAGTAATAATTGATAGTCAATGTTTGTGAAAGGTAAGAATTCGTGTCTAAAGACTTGCTTGAGAGGGAGCAAGTACTGATATCGCTTTAGTACATTATGGGAAAGAACCTTTATTCATAAAGAAAGCCTAATAACTAAGACTCGTAAAATTTGATTGAAACAGGTGGCATTTCCATTCATGTAAGGTCCCTCTTGATTTCCATAAAGTATGTTTTGGGCATTATATCATGTTGTTATCAGTTATTAAGTGTTTATGAATTTACTCGCTGAGCCGTCGAGCTCATTCCTTTCATTTTCTTCTCTTTCAGGTCTGGACAAAGGTAAAGGTATAATGTAGCATGGATTAGTCATGAGCAGGATGCCTTATGTGTCACAAACACTTATTTTGTTCGTTATGTACATGTAGTTATGCTTATGTTAGCATTACCTAAATGAGGATGCTATGATGCTACTACCTTATGTAATGTTTGTAATAGTGTTAATTAGAACTTGTGTACTTGGAAAGTTGGTGATGTGAGGTATTGTGATCATGTTGGTAGCATTTTGTGGATTGTGGATGCTTTGATGGTTATGTAAGATGAATGCACGGCATAAGTATATTTTGGAGATATTCTGTATTTTTGTGATAAGTAGGTCAGGTGACCGAAATGTTTTGTGGAGATAAGTAGGCCTTGGAGCCGAAATTCATATTTTTGTATATGGAGAAAGTTAAGATTTTAGAGGAGATGCTGCTGAAATTTTCTAGATTTTGGATTTAACGTAAGGTTGGGAATAATGCGTGATTTTGATCTAATCTTGCTTATTAGAAGCTGGGACCGTTTCAGGAATTGAGTGGAGAAAGCTTATCCATGTGCCCGATCCGACATAATTCTCTTTTGGGTTCATGTGCCTACCCCAAATACTTGGGACATATGCTTAGTCTTGTTTTGTTTGGTTCTTATTATTTATGACTGTTGTGCAATAAAACTTTTGTATTTGCATTGGACCTCCGACAATTTCCCATAAGTGGTATCAAAGCTTTCCGGGTTTTTTCAATGGGGAGTTCGTTCGGGCAGAGCATAACACTTTTGAAAACTTGTCGACGGTTTCGTTTGAGGTAAAGATTCGATCTTTATATATTTGGATTTGTTTTCACTAATTGTTCCGCATTGCTTTGTTGAATTTGTTAGAGGAGATGGTCAGAAAATAGTTAACCCGCGATGAAAATTGTGAATATTCATCAGTCAAAGGTTGACATGGTGACGTTTGATGCCATAAACAATTTCAGCATGTGAGATGTGACGTGATGGATGCACTAACGGCATCAAATCTCGAAGATGCTCTATATTTGAAGGAAAAGCTGGAGAAGACTTCTGAAAAAGACTGTGACAAGATGAATAGTACATCGTGTGGGGTCATAAGATCTTTAGTCTTAATTCACTATCTTTTTATGATTATGGCACCTGTTAAAGATATCAATGACAACACGTGACTCATGGAAACATGTGATCCATGTGAAAGACACCCCTCATGAAATTACCAGATCCTAAAATCTCTCCATGATTATAGAAACACAGGGACTATGGGATTCATTCACCATGTATTTCTCATTCTTTCTCTTAGTCAATATTTTCTTATTCTTTCTCTCAGTCAATGTTTTCCTATTGTATCTCTAAATCAGTGTAAACATGTGACCAATATGTGTGTGTGTACACACACACACACACAACCAAGAACCATAGCTAATGGTACCTTGTCTTTGCACAAATAAGTCTTCTTCTTCTTCTCTTTATCTTGATATCAGAGCAACTCCTGTACCATGTCGAGTATTTCCTCATCTTCCCTCACCTCCATCCAAGCACTTGCATCCATGGTTACTCCCAATCCTAACATCACTTACTTTCTAAATATCAAACTCGACAAGGGAAAACTATCTACTATGGCGTTCCTAGTTTCTTCCTCTTCTCAAGCTCCACGATCTCGAAGGCCTCGTTGACAGAACCTCTTCGTGTCCGGTCTGGTTCCTTCCTTCTACCGAGAAGGATGCTCAACCCACTATCAATGCAGAATACACTCGCTGGATCAAGCTTGATCAGATGCATTTATGTGGCTTATCTCCTGGCCCACTGAGGCTGTTCTTGCTCCTGTCGTCGGCCTCACTACATCTCGTGATGTGTGATGCTCTCTGAAGCGAATCTTTGCATCATCCTCCAGAGTTAGAGTGTAACAAATCAAATATCAGCTGCACACCATCAAGATGGGCGCATCTTCTATGTCAGAATGCATCAAGTCTGTAAAGTCCATCGTGGACAACATGACGGCAGTGGCTAATCCAGTTGCCGACTTCGATCTCGTCTCTACCTTGCTCAGTGGTCTGTCTCCCGAATATGACTGTCACCTCCGTCAACACACGAGTCGACCCCTCAGAATAACTCATCGGCCTCATGCTTAGCCAGGAGATTTATCGTGGGCGTGCTATCACTTCACCAGACTCTACAACCTTCATCTCCCCTTCTCCTGCGGTTCATACTGTTTCCCGCACTCCAAGCTACCATTCAGCTTCATCTTCTTTCCGTGGTCATAGACGTGGCCGAGGTAGGGAGCGCGGTCGTGATCGTGGCGTTCCTTCTTACTGCGACATTAGTCCGCTCTAACAACACCAAGATTCAAAATACACCCACAAATCTTTGAATCAATGCAATGCATTAACGAAAAGGCCATTCAACTTTAGAGTAATCGCAAGTAAAAATGGTAAGTAAGAAATCTTTAAATTAATACCAAAATTCTTCGAATGAACAAAGAAGCTCAACAATCAACTTGATAAACAATTCACTGACAATAAGAATTGGCGGGAAAAGGCGAGAAAGAAAAGGGAAAGTGTGAGAATAATATTATCAAAATTTGAGAGTATAAGAGAGAGTTTAAGAGAGAGAATATTCAATGGGTGGTGGGGGGATGATGTTATGACCCATTTTCCTCACCCATTTCACTTTAGAGCCTGTTTTGTGAAAAAATGTGCTGCTAGAAAAATTACAGAAGACAAATATTTGCACAGTTGGCAGCCCAAATTCTATGGGTTCAGGAAATGGAAAAATCACTACCTGTTTATTTTGGCATAGAAAATTCAAGAAAAGACCCACAACAATTAAATAATGAGCCCAAACAAAGATCTAAAGTACCAGCCCTGAAACCAGGCCACAACAGAGCCCAACGGCTAGCTAGGTCCAACTGTGGCTAGTGCCGCTGCTATGAACAGGCCCAAAAACTTAAGAATTAGCAACCAAATGCCATAATTAAGGGGGATTTCCACAGTGCCAAGAAGGCAAATTTCCACAACAATTACAACCCGCAGCTGTCCAACCGTTGGCCTGAGTCAGTTAGAGCACAATGCTCCCCATGGTCATCGATTTGAATGCCGCCTTGTGGACATTTCTTCTCTCCCCGACTTAGCCCAGCCAGTCCTTGCGTTTGCTCCCCGGGAAGTCGCCGGTTTAATCCGTTCAGTGATTAAGTTAATTAGCAAAAAATAATAACAAAAACAACAACAGAGACACACATTCAATCATTCGAATGCTACACCAACTGCAACAGCAATCACCCAAAATTTCCAAGACAAGACCAAATGCACATAAACAACAGGACAACAAAAGACGAAGAAGTGATTCAAGTGCGACAACTGAATTTAGAAAAGCAAGAGGAGCAAGCCAAAGCATAGCCACCAGGTACAAAGTTCACTTTGTTGTTGCTTATTCTTCTTTTATTTGCAACTTCTCAATGATGTTCACAATTGTAGCTCGTTTGAAGTAAAAATAGTATTTGTTTAAATAGTTGATTTTAGTCAACAAATGACTCAGAGTTCCCTTAAAAAAAAAAAAAAATAATCCACCAACAACCATACTTAAATCATTTCAAAATGTATCGGTTGGTATCTCAGAATAAGGTATCATCATTACCACACAAACAATCTTTGGATGCAGCAAGAAGAGATATTAGAGAGAGAGAGAGAGAGAGAGAGAGAGAGACCACAATCACTGAGGATTGAGAGAGTCGAAATAAATTATCATTTTGGGAGGCTGTCAGTTTTATGGATTTGGTTCGTGTGTGTGTGAGTCACACACTCAGACACGTGCCGGATAAGATATCGGAGAGGGAAAAGCTTTAAATTCATTTGACTTTTTATAATATTATAAGAGGACCAATCTCACTGGTCAACGCGAGATTAGTACTCTTATAATATGGAGGCGGCCTTGGAATTTATGGCCGGAATCCAAAAGAGGTGATAGGAGGTTCGAAGAGCAAGCTAAGGTGCAAAAGGAGCAGCAGGGGATGCTTCAGGCCCAGCAATAGTCTATTGACGATCTCAAGACGATGATAACTCAGTTGCTGACAAACCAAAAGAAGAGCTCTAGCAAGAACAAAGGGAAACAAAAGCAGGAAGAAAGCTCTTCTTCTGAGAAAACTGAAAGTGAAACAACTCCAATTCTGACTCTCCTAAATGTTCATCTGAAGAGGCGGGTTGTTCAGAAAATGGAGGCTGTCACTCTAAGCGGATGAACGAACTTGAGAAACGCCTGGAGGTCATTGCTAATCGAAGAAATCTCCAGGAGGCTGGAATAGTTCGACCATATCTGGCAGAGTAGGATGCTGCTCCTTATCCCCCTAAGTTTAAGGCACCGACCCTGCACACCTTTGACGGTAATGGGTCACTAAACCAGCATATATACTACTTTAAATCCCAAATCGAAAATGCAGTATCGAACGATGCATCATGGCTCGTTTATTCATTGGCACCCTCAAGGAGTGGCCTTTGAATGGTTCATGAAGCTTCTCACTGGCTCTCTCAAGATCAGGGCCGACCTTGAGAAGCTATTTCTAGCTCGCTTCTTCAAAGACGATACAGAGATATCAGTGCCAACTCTCCTCGCGACAAAACAAAAGAGAGGAGAGTCCATCAATTTGTTTGTGAAAAGGCTTCGGAGTATGGCACGTTGATGTCTGAGTTGCATAAGCAGTCTACACTGGTAGAGACTTGCCGCTACAATCTGCAAACTACACTCCTGGCTCAAATTGAAGTAGCTGAATGTCGCATTTGAAAACAGTTGGTGTTACAAGGCGAACAAGCGGAGAAGATCATCACAGGGTCAAGGCCGAAGAAAAGGAAAACAAGCTGGGACCTGATAAATCAACACGATGTGCTCCAGAATCATTGTCTCAACCGAGAAGAAGGGACACTCTTGCAACAGAGGTCAAATCTCCTTCCAAGCCCAAATCGGCTAGAGGGAATAGTTTTACAGAACAGGCACGTGCTAACAAGCAGTATTCCTTTAAGGATAAGGACGTTGTCTCCCTGTTTAGTTGCATCACAAAAGTAACAAGTTCAAGGTGCCAAAGGGAAGACGTTCTAAAGAAGTGGGTAAGGCAGATGACCCCAATTACTATTTGTACCACCGAATGCTCGGCCACCCCACCAAAATTGCTACATCTTCAAAGATGTACTCCGGCACTGATTGATGCAGAGGTGCTGAAACTCCATTCAGAGCAGAAGAAGGTGACGGCTAAAATGACGGCAACAGTGCCCCTTCAATTTGGCCGAATCTCTTGTCAGCACCAATCTGAGTAGTTTCCATTCTGAAAGGGAAACTAAGAGTGATCAATACTGATCACCACAACAAAAAAGAGAAAGATTTAATCCCTATCAAAACTACTCAAGAAGAGATCATGAGGGTTCACCCCGATATTATCAAGAATCAACAATGGACGACCGTCACAAAAAGAAAGTCCAAAAAGGCTAGATCATCTTATAGTAACGCGGTGAGCGTCTTTGTAAGAGAAACTAAAGAAAGTATCGCTTCCATCACCAGTTCAGGAGAAGAGGAGTCCGCCTTTGCTGCTGACATAAGTGCTCCTTCCACGTCAAAGACTCGATCCGGCATATAGTACTTGAAACAGTACGAGAGTCGATAGCAAGCTCTCCCCATCCAGTGGAGAAGACAATCGAGCAGCCCACGAAACAATCTGTGAACAAACAGAAGGAGCTTCGCTGCGCCAAATCTCTTCAAAAGACGACGCGGGACCATCAACTCTCTTCCGCTTTGACATTTTAGCCCAGCTTGCAACATTCCTATTCGGATTACTCTTTACAAACTCCTGAGACTCTCCAAGTCCACGAGAGAGGCTCTAAGAGAAGCACTGGCAAATTCTGATGTTTTCTTAGGCTAGATGCCTACCATGACAAAGGAGAAAGATGATGAACACTGTAATCAGGCCTCTAGACATTCCCCACCTATCACATTCTCTCCAAGGATATGCAAATCAAGGAGAAGCATGACAGACCCCCTGTATGATACAGGGTACATTGGATCGTCTGAAGTGAGCCGCATTCAAGTTGATCCAGGATCCGCATTGAGCATTATGCCTCGCATGGTCATGCAACACTTGAGAATCCCTACCTACTGATTGAGTTCTACTTAGACTATAATTTATGGTTTTAATGCCAATGGTATGCGCCCAATGGATAAAATTAAGCTCAGATGCGGGGACTTGAAATCTGAGGTGACGTGTTATGTCATCGATATTGACACGTCTTATGATTTGCTGTTGGGACGACCATGGATTCACCGCAACTCCATCGTCACGTCCACCCTCATCAGGTGATGAAATACACAGATGAACGGGGAAGAGTGAGAACACTGATCACTGAAATGTATCTATTCAAAGGGGTAGAAAACTACTTCACTAACTTTTCCTCTATCAAGATCCTCTTGACCTTATTGAGGACCCGACACCAGAAGACCATGATTCTAGTAACGACGCTGACACGAACGACTAGAGCCAGAAGAAGAATATCTCTAGGAAATAAATCCAGTTGTAATGAGTATTGATAAGCTCAATTTCAATAACACCACCAATGTTGAAGGCGAGTGGTTTATTAATGAGAATTTAGATTTGACTTATCTTTCTGTGTTAGTTTCTAGTTCTGTACCATCAGATACTAATATTGACGTAGATATTCTCTGCAACATATGCCTTGACATCAATGCACGTGCCAGTAAAATCATCCCTTATGTTGCATGAAAGGATCAGTGACGTGCAAGGAGCCTTTTTTGAAATGCCAGCCAAAACACAAGGGTTAGAATTTGAAAGATTCGAATCTGAGCCAATAACTCATGAACTTCGAAAGACAATGATGAATTTCCACAATTCTCTCATTACGGGCCAAGCGCACACCGTATGATGGAGAAAATGGGATACAACTTTACCAAAAAGTCTGGCCTAAACTTCGGTAAAGGAAGACGAACACTACTTCGATCTTCGTGCTAAGAGAGAAAGCCCCGATTACTATAGAAAAACTCGAAGGTGATTAGGTTATGTGTCAACACCAAGTCCATCAGACTTCGAATCTGAAGAGTCTCTCTATCATGATTACTCGTCAGGCATGTTATCGTGGGAATCAGATGTCAGTTTTGGTATTATCTTCAGAAATTTTTTAGTGAACATGATTTCAACTAGTCATCTGGAAGAGGAAGATGAAGAAATGATTCAGTCGGACATCGATCCCTGAATTAAACACTTAAACACTCTCTGAGATATACATTTGGACAGGGTGAACTGCCACAAAGGATAAAAGTGGTTCAGATCAATTGAGAAGTGAGGCTAACTCCAAGCCTATCTTTGTAAGCGAGAGCTTATCGCCTTCCGAGAAAGAAGACCTATGACATCTTATACAAGAGTTTATAGAGGTCTTTACTTGAAACTATGAGGACATGTCTGGTCTTGATCCACAGATGGTCATGCATCGCCTCAACATCAATCCGGACGTGAAATCAGTCAAGCAGCAGCAGTGACGTTTCCATTCAGAGATTATGGAAGCAATGACTCTGAAGTCAGAAAGCTCATAGACTCCAGTTTCGTCAGGGCGGAGCAACATGCTGATTGGGTTGTCCAACATTATTCCCGTCCCCCAGAAGAACGAAAAGATCCAGATTTGTATAAACTTTCACGATCTGAACACTGCTTGTCCCAAAGATGAGTTCCCTCTCCTCATCATGGATGTCATGATTGACAATACGTTCGATTTGAGAGGATGTCTTTCATGGACAGCTTCTCCGGATATAATCAAATCAAGATATATCCAGAAGACGAGAAGCAAATATCTTTCAGAACACTACGGGAGTGTACTGCTACACAGTGATGCCTTTTGGTTTGAAGAATGCAGGTACAACATACCAACGGGCGATGAATACAATTTTTCATTAGCACAATGTAAGACCATAGAGTATTATGTAGACGATATTACATCAATCTCTTTCTTTCCCTCTGAATCAACTCTGCCCTAATACATGAATCTAAAAAAAAATGAAAATACAATAGAAAAGAGAAGAATAACTATACTACACTACACTAAATGAGAGAAAACCCTAGCCTACAGCTCTCTAGCCTCTTCTCTAATATGAAAATGCAGTATTTATAAGCAGAAAAAAAACTGTAAGGCAAGACAAGGCTGCGCGTAGAAAATCGAAGCGTGGGCCCACTAAAATGCCACATAAACGCCGCCAGAGCCGCATTTCTACGGCAGAACCTCGGCCGTTACGCGAGGTTCTACTCTGACAGCCTGGCTCTATCCAGGTGTCCTTTAGAACCTTCTTATTCTCCCTGAATATTCTCTAATTCGTTACTGAACTGGACTTCAAATAATCTTCATTAAATCTCAATTAAATTAAAATTTTGAGCCTTCTTCTCTATTAAGTTGTGGACCTAAAAATTAAGAGAAAATACATTAGAAACCAGCATTTTATTAACAAAATAAATGAAAATTTGTGATGTAGATAATGTAAAAATGATATTAATCAGCCACATCCACATTAACTGGTCTATAAGAAGTTTCGTGTAGTTTTTCTTGTGATCATCAATGGAGAGTTCTCTCTTCAACTGGAAGTGGTAAAGTCTCCTCTTCAGATGCCATTTGAGTCTCGATGCTCTTCATCAGATACTTCCTTTCGAGATCTTCTAAATTTTCCTTACGTAAGTCACATACAACACATGATACTGATGTTTCTGTTAAATAAGACCCGATGACGCCATACGCAGTCCGATTCATCTTGTTCCAGTCCTTTTCAAATATCTTCTCTGGCTTTTCTTCTAGACGTAGAGAGCCTTCGAGGTTGATGCTGTCAGAGCATCCATCACCTCACACCTTCACATCTCAAAATTGTTCGTGTCGTTAAACTTCACGACATTAATTTTTGTTAGAAGATGACTTACAAATTTCACTGATGATTGAATATCTTTGACCATCTCCTCAGTAGATTCTTCGGACCATGCGGAAATTATTAGTGAAAATAAATCCACATAGGAAAAATTAGATCTTTACCCTAACGAAAATGTAGATAGTCTCCAAAGCGATTTGTTCCACTGAATGAAAACTCCCCATCAAAACTCGAAAACTCTGATACGACTTGTTGTATGAGAGTAACTCAAGCAACAAAAGATTACAGCAACACCAGAGATTAGTTGCCAATTGCACAAACAAACAACAAAGGGAAAAAAAGTGAGAACAGAACAATTTAATGAGGTTCAACAATTGCCTACGTTCTCGGGGCAGATGGGGAGAGAGATCTTATTAATCAACCAATTACAGGGTACAATAGTTAGGAAGAATGCTCCTCTTTTATATAGCCAGAGAATCTCTGAAGAAAGAAACCAATAGATCTGAATACGGATAAAAAACACAACCCAAAATCATATTAGAAAACTGTAGACCATGTCTCTCGGTCGACCGGGCAGTTGACCGGCTCTTTGTTGCGGTCGACCGCTAGGCAAACGCACAGAGATCAAACTCTATTAAAACTCTGGCACTACAGTCGGTTAACCAGGCGGTTGGCCGCTGTCTTCTGCTGCTGCTTCCTCGGGCGGTCGACCGACCCTCTGTTTTCAGCTGAGGATTGTGCTTTCACAAGTATCGTTGAACTCCGATCTCCGTGCTATCTCTCCGATTAGTTAAAAACGCTACTAACAAGATTTTACATGTTTTTCCACAATAGTAAAACTATTTGCTGCTGGCCGAAGACATAGGACTTTCTCTAAATCTCGTTAAATCTATGTGTTTGTGATGTTTTGATCTTGATTTCTGCTCATACCCTAATAGTTGGGTTGATTTCCGATTCTTGAAATCATGTTTGGAGCCAGATTCAACCCGTTTATGCTATTGTGGGCTGAGGCGTGCCCTAGCCTTCAACTCGACCCAAACCGTTTTGATTTCACCCTAGTTATATAGTAATATGATATGTATTTATTGTTGTTGTTTTGTTGTTGTTGGTCTCTCTCTCTCTCTCTCTCTCTCTCTCTCTCTCTCTCTCTCTCCTCACTCGTGCTGTTTACTCTCTACCCTTGTTAGGAAACGTGAAATATTGCATAGTTCTTCCCCCCCACTTGCATATCAATAATATGTCTTGCCTGGGTCATCATCACATGCTGCTGTTCATTTTTGGGCTTGTCTAAGGTCCGCGGTATAAAGACCCAAGAGCAATCATACATGTTGATGAATTGAATTGGGAAGACCCAGCAACAAACTTTAATACATGCCACAATCATTTTCCAGTACCTCTCCACACTTCAGTACAATTGTCAGACACTACTTCATTCTCCTTTTCT